>CAVMFT010000155.1:0-83919 GCA_963680785.1 Diplosoma virens
AATATTTCAAAACTTAGAATGTACCCGTTTCTCGAAGAAATAATTGGTTGTTTCAACAAACTAAAACACACCATTTACATTTAGTCAAAGATAAAAAAACTTTTTTGTTAAAACATTTTACGGGTTTTTGACATCTTCGGGCGTGTTCAAACTTGTCAAGACGTTTTAAGTGAACAGCAAGTAAATGACGAAAAAAGAAACTTAATAGAGTTGCTATTGGACAATAGGTTGAATAAGAAAAAGAAAATTCCTTATAATTATTCGTTAAGGTAGAAATAGTCATTTTCCTAACATACAACGATGTTTCATAATTATTATTACAACAATGTAATAACATGATTTTTTAATTTGTTTCTTCAATGAATCAAGAGTAATTTCTGGTGACAGAACGTTGTTGTTGCGGCGTAGCAAAAGCTCTATGAAAAGTTTCTTGTTCTGATTTAAAGTTAAAAATTTAATGTAACTACAAAATGTAATAACCAAAAATGTGCCTTTTCTTATGATAAATTAGGTTTTGGTTCGTTAGTAAACTAAGCATTAACAAAGGAAATCGTAAGAAAAGCTATGCTTTTTATAAACGGGCGCGATCTTTTCTTCACTCTATAGATTAAAACGTTAGTTTTCTTGTTGATTTTGGGAAAAGCTTGTAAACCTTATTTCATAAATACGACTGTTTTGTTTAAACAATCAACTTATAAAATATACACCAAAAAGTAGATTATGCAGCGTACACGAGTTGGAAGTAGAGCGAAGGTTTTGTCTGATTTCAAACGACTTTGTTGTCGCTTTTATTATTATAAAATTACTTGCGAGCAAGCAATAGTTAAAAACTCTGTATCTTTCACTCTAAAGCACAATTCTTTCGTAAATCTAAAGTAAAGCTTATCTTCAAGATTCGCGATCACTTCTACTTTTACATAGTTTCACGAATGCTTAGTGTAAGTTTTTACAATGTTAACCTTTTTAAAACAGAAAATCGAGACAAGATTGAAAACTTTTTTCTAAATACTTCAACTCGGTGTATACAATAAAGCACAAAAAGTTTAAGACGGTATGTTTTATTTACAAGTCAGAAAAATACAACTGATTTATTTTTCGCTAAACAAAAAGTGATCATTCAAATCAGGCATTACAGCGTTCTTGCTATTGGTAGAAAAAGATGCAAGATATTGGTTGATTTCGCAAAGTTTCTTCTTTTCGACATCGCTTGCATTTTCAAGGCGAATGCATTCATAAGCGACAAGAGATTCCTTCATGGTTTCCACATACAAAAGAGGAGAAAACAAATTGATATATCTATAATATAGCTTCATTTTATCAGCCAATACTTCTTTTTGCGCTCTTTCAAACATAGCACGAACTGAACATTTGTTAGGGTCGGTTTCGGCAAGAAAAATAATGTAAGCTTTTCGAATTCCTTTGCTGTTTTGTTTTTCGAAGAGTAGCAGACATGTTTGAAAAGGTAGCAGTTTCAATAAAGCTTCGCGTAACTGAAGGTGATCGAAATACTGTTGCTTTTCCACTTCAACAAAGAAAGAAATCATTCCCAACTCGCTGTCTGTTTGAGGTTTCTTTTTGTATTTTCGCTTGGCCTTCACTGCACAAGACACATTTCGAATCGAAGTGGTGTCTGTTGCGTTGTATGTCGGAGAAGAAAGCGACTTCTTCTTTAACTTTGCTTTACCACTCGCAGACATTGGTGCGCTGTATGTTAGGAAAATGACTATTTCTACCTTAACGAATAATTATAAGGAATTTTTTTTCTTATTCAACCTATTGTCCAATAGCGACTCTATTAAGTTTCTTTTTTTGTCGATTCGTGGCTGTTCACTTAAAAAACCTTGACAAGTTTGAACACGCCCGAAGATGTCAAAAACCCGTAAAATGTTTTAACAAAAAAGTTTTTTTATCTTTGACTAAATGTAAATGGTGTGTTTTAGTTTGTTGAAACAACCAATTATTTCTTCGAGAAACGGGTACATTCTAAGTTTTGAAATATTGTTTTTTTAGTAACCAAAACATATGTTTTTGAAATAATATGCTAACAAATTTGAAAAAAAAAAAAGATTTTATAAGCTTTTCAAAACTACGTAAAAATAATAAACAACGTCATGTTTAAGAAAAAGCAAAAAATTGGATGACTTTTTAACAAAAAATAAGGTAATTATAGCTAAATACTTTAAAACATTAATTTTATTTGTCTTGATATCGTTATCAAAAAATGGTTACATTTTCGTGTTAAATTTTACAATGTAAAGAACTTTTAGTTATGATTCGCAAAAAATATTGGCAGCCCTGCAACGAATTCGTTCTTTTCGTATTAAAACCAGGGTTGTAGAGTTGTTGTAGGAGTTTTTTTCGACTCCAACTCAGACTCCTCTGTTTAAAAATTTCCGGCTCCGACTCCACTTATCTAAAGTTTTCCGACTCCAGTACATCTAAAAAACGACTTCGGCATGTCTAAAAAAAACGACTCCCTTCCGACTCCGACTCCTTCCTAAAACATGCGACTCCGGTGATTTCTACTCCACAACCCTAATTAAAATTCGATTTTGTTGTGAACAAACCGACAAAATGTAAAATCGATCACAAGTTTTTCTTTGTCATTCTTAACCAAAACAGTGAATTGGAACTGAAAAACGTATAATTCAATAAACTCGAAAAGTGTGTGACGCAAGTAATGGTTTTTCATCTGACACTGGAGTGCGCCACATCGTACGTCTTGATTGAAAAATTTTACTTTCTGTAGACCTTTGATGTCTTAAGAAATAGTTTTATGATTATATACAAAGAATCGGTAGACGGTGGGGTTGTTTTAAACGTTGTCAGCAGCAAACTTTTCAAAGGTTTGGTATAAACAACGAAGATTTTTGCTTGCAAAACCAACTATTTTATAAAAACAGTAAAATTCGCTACAAAACGTAGTTCAGAGAATTTGTTTTTTGTAAATTATAACTTTTATCTGATATTTTACCTTGAGACAAAATTTTACTTATAAATCTTGATGTAAGAAAGTTTTACGTGTTAAATTTTTTGGTTTAAAAAGACGATAAGACAAGAGAATAATTTATTAAAATATACGGTGCAGCTAAAATCACACCTCTATGTTAACACGTCTGCACCTTTTAAAAATCCGAATCGTAGTTCTAGAATAACAAAGTATTGTTTTTTAAAACAAGACTCGAGTTCACTGACGCATATGCTGAAAACAAAGCGGGTGACACCGTGTATTTTTCATCAGACATGATGTCGAGAAGTTTGCCTGATATAAACTAGATGTTGAAAATTGTTTAAAAACGTATTGTTTTCCTGATTTTTAAAGTATAATGTTCTGTTATAAATTAATTCAATAGGTCACAAGCTGAAAAAGTTGTTGGAAAAGCGATATTGTTTTGCAAATTGACTGATTTTTTGTTATTTTTCGATCAAGAAGGTTTCAACTTTAAGAAATCTTTGCAATATTCGTAATGCTGACTGTTTTTCTTTTGCAGCGAAACGCAAAATTAGATGTGAAATCAAGTATTGAACCAGTGCAATCTTAGACATAATTCAACTTTGTAAAATAGGTTTTGAAGGGGTTAAAAGATTTTCTTAACAAACTGTTCTTTTATTAAAAGTTTTAACCACTATTTTCTTGTTTTCAAAGTCGAAAAAATTATAAAAGTTTTACGTTGTGCTAAAGAGCGACTTCTTGACTTTTAACAAAATTTTTACTTAAAAAAAGTCACAATCAAACCGTTTTGAGGTTAGAAAAACTTGAAGAATTTGCATCAATCGTTGTGCAACGTAAAAAAATGCAAGTTTTTTGCATCAACAAGTCAGGCGGTTTAAAAATTGTGACAGACGCAATAGTTTTTATGAGACGAGCCTAAATATTCTTCATTTGTTACTTTTCTGGAGGTAGTTTTCAAAAATAATCTTGGAATAAAAACGTCTTTACTTTGTTTGGTGAAGAGATAGTTTAAAAACAGATTAACCGGTGTTAAGAAAAAGCGTATTGTTTTCAAACGACTAATCTATTGTATCGCTTTTAAAAGAAAAATGGAGCGAAGTGCAAACAAAGAAATCTGAAACCGTGCAAAATAATGTTGAAACGCTTTTGCCCCTGTTTAAAAACAACTTTTATGTTTTAAACAATTCATACTCCCCAGCTTCGAGGTTTGAAAAAATTACAACGTTCACGAAAAACTTTAAGATTCGAGTCAAAATTAAAAAGATTAAATCCGTGTTGGTTTTCCACAAAAATCTGCAGCTGACGTTCTGTTGCGGCTATGCAGATACAAATTAAAAAACGTTAAAGAACAGCAAAAATCTCGAATAAACCACAATTTTGTAGGAATCTGTCGGTTTTTTTGTGTTTGAAGAATTTAAAATAATGCAAATTTTTATCTAAAAGTTTCGAAATATGAAACGGTAAGTTTACGATTGCAGACTTTTCAAAAGTTTTTCGAAAGTATAAGCAATATAAAAATTTTTAATTTTCTTGCAAGCCCTATCCACAGTTGACGTTTTAAAAAACACGTTCACGGTTTTTCTTTTGGATATTTTGCAGCTTCCCGATTAAAAACTATGCAGAATGTCAGAGTTTGGTTGTCAAATAGATACGATTTAAATCTTTTACACCGTAGTTTTAAGAACTTAGCACAAATACCAGTGTAAAAAATGTGTAAACGTATATTCATTGTCAATTTCCAAGATACTTTAATAGAAATAGTTTGTTTGAAATGCGTTTTCTACTTTGATGTTTCTCACTCGAAGAACAAAAACATGCCTTAAGCTCTTGTGCAATTACCATTGTTTGACGCGGATTGTTTCAGACAAGGTTTGAGTGCACAACCAACAAGAATAGATATCTTGTATACAGGTCCAGCAAAATATCATGTGTCCACAACGCATTCAAACTGCGTTTTTTTCCTTGTTTTTACATTTTATGCATTTGTCTTCTATCTCTATGTCCAAAACAAGGTTGAGTAGCTCTTGGCAATTGGAGAAGTTGCAGTTATTTTTCCATTTGTTACAAAAGAGCATAACGGATCTTGGTGTCTTCAATACCTATGCTTTTTGCATATTTCACATGAGGGTCAAGCAGCATCATTGCTTCTAATCTTTGACTTTTTTCCTCGGCTGCAACCGTGCTTTGCGTTTGATTGGTCAACATGGTACGTAGCTGATTTGTTGCAACGGATCGAATTGGATTTTCTATATTTGGTCGATGTAAACCTGGGTGTTTTTTACATACTTTTTTTCCACATATTTCACACCTTGTTTCTTTAAAACAAATTCCCACAAAGGAAACCACTTTGCATGCTCGTACCACGGGTTGTCATGCAGTTTCCAGTGAAATAATCGTCCTCCACAATAGAAACAATTGACACGGTCACCAGAACCCATATAATAAAATCCTGCGTTAACCAGTTCATGCGGCGTTGGACTTTCCTGATCATACCAAGAGTTGGGAAAGGTTCGCATACGATCCTCTTTGTCACACATATGCGGTTTTTGCGGGTTTAAGCAGTGAAACATTTCAGCTTCTATCTCTCGAGAGACCGAATCTTGTGACATATTTCAATGACGAAACCAAACTACGCTGTCTTATATACACCACTTCGTATGACGTCATGGATTGCATCATGCTTGTAACCGTTCTCTAGGAGATTTTTTAATTGCTGACGTGTCTTTGCAGTAGAAGGACAGCTGCTCAAATCTCGTTACCGACAGTTGAAAGATTGCTGACTTGTGTCTTTGCAGTAAAAGAACAGTTGAAAGTTTGGAACAACAACTTTGACAAGATTACTGACATTTTTCAGCACAAGAACCAAACTCGCAACTTCGTTGCTCAGCAAAAACTATGTGTTCAACGTGACTTCGTCGCTTTGAGTCAGAATCAAACTCACAACTTTGTTGCTCGACATAAGCTATGTTTCAACGCGACTTTATTGCTCTGCCTGGGAATCATACTCGCAACTTCGTTGCTCGGCATAAGTTATATTTCAACGCGACTTCGTCGCTTTGGGTGAGAATCAAACTCGCAACTTCGTTGCTCGACATAAGTTAGGTTTCAACGCAATTTCGTCGCTCTGTCTAAGAATCGAACTCGTGGGAGTCAGGGTTAGGGTTAGAGCTAGGGTTAGGATACCCCGTCAGACCCAGCACAGCTCCGACGCAGCTCCGACGCAGCTCCGGCGCAACGTGTAAGATTTGACCCATTGTATACTACTGGCGATGAATCTAGGAACGTGTTGTTTAATTCGCTCTTCTAGGCGTTGAGACATGCAACCAACGTACCGACTATCGCAGTGGCACACAAACTGGTAAATAAGTTACATATATGCCATAGCGCAAACAGTGAACGCAAAGTATAAATAAGTACAACCATATATGCCATAGCGCAAACAGTGAACAATGAATGTCAGTGAGTTTTAATGTGCTTATAAGAATAAGAAACATTTGAACATTTTTAATGAAAACAATGACTGCACAATAGTAGGACCATTAAATCTTTCCATTATCAAACAACTGGCTAAATTTTTCTAAAAAAATGAATAAAGAAATTTCTTTGTAATACACGCAGTTAAGGATTTGTGATCAAATTTAGGAATAAAAAGTCTGATTAAGCAATAAATATACACTATTATTGTAAAACAGCCTCATGGCTTGTTGCATTTACAAGAAGCTTGAGTAATTTTTATTAAGGTTAGTGCTTGTTTCAATGTCATAAAAAAATTTTAAACTTTTATATAAACCTCAAGCAAAAATGTATTGAGAAAGCAAATATTTTGGCATAGGGTATATTTTAAAGTAATAGCAATGCAGTCATCATAACCTCAAATTTTTGGTCTTCAGCATCTGTGTTGATGAAGAAATTTTCAAAGCTATTTCAATTATTGACACAGAACTTGCTTTGATAAGATACAATAGATAGCACAGTTGTTTTTTAACAAAGTTGAATTAGTGCTATTATTGCTCATTGCAATTAATTCATGCATCAATTTAAAAATTAGTTTATTTTGATGCTCTGTATCATTGAAAAGTTCTTCGTAGTTTTAAATAAAATAAAATTGCTTTAAATTAAAATTTTTTGTTTTTTTCTATTTTGCGCTCCGATCGAAATTTTCAACACCATTATATGGTGGGGGATTTAAAAAAAATTTTTTTTTAGTATGAAAAATGTTTATTTATATAGACGTATTTTTTTAAGGGCCTCAAATAAATTTAATTTTAAACCTTCCCCATAGATGAGCAATCTAATAGCGAAGCAATTAAGAGTTATTGAACGCTATGCCACAATATCCCCACAATCGAACCTCAATATCCGACAATATAAGCTATCGAACGCTATGCACACGTTTGATCAAACGTGTTTGACACAAGAGTGTTTTTAAACTAACTCCTCAAATTCAAATTACCAACCCATAAGTAGCATAAACTGTGTTTCCTTCCCAATCTTCAAGATCCACACGAAGTTGATACGAATTTGACGATGTAATTGCATGCAACAAATCCAAGCCTATGCAGCAACAAAATTATTATTAGAAAATTCAATTTTTAAGTTTTAAATGATTAAGGCAATATATTAATTATTTTATAACAAGATTGTAATTTGTTATTTTAAACAAAGAATATAAGAATTCAATTTTTAATTAGTGTTTAATGACTGGTTTAAAAATAACTTTCACTCTTCACTTTTAAAAATCATTATGAAAAAGCGATTAAAAAATCACTTGCTAATTCTGCTACGCTTTAAAATATAGGCTATGAACGTAATCATTTCTAGCGGCATTTAATTTATTCAACCGATCCAAAGTATACAACAAGAATAATTTGACCTCTTAATTAACAAGGTTAATAATTTGCCAAAAGCAAAGACGCCAAAAAAATTTATAAAGCATAGGCCGAATTTAAAAAGCTGCATTTTTGTGGTTAAAAAAAGAACCTCAACGAACACAAATTTTAGCGTATTTAACAAAAAAATTCTAACAACCCGTAACGACAAAAAATGTTTTCTCTTATAAATTACAAAAACGGTTACGTTTGTTGTTATGAACTTTATGCCGTTAGTTTAAAGTCAGTTTAAATTATATCTCTGCTAACGAATGTGTTATTGCTGCTTGTTGCGATTGTGGTATGCGTAAAAAAATTTGCTCTACTGTAATGTAATAAACTTTAACAGGAGAAAAGTCAAAAGTAAACTGTCAAAGGAAAAAGCAACTGTATCTGCAAATCTCTCACCAAGCCAAAATTCTCCGCTTAAATTTCCAAATCCTCGTTCATATTCAGTCCAGTTGCGATAAAAATCAACACTTCCGTCCATTCTCCGTTGAAAAACCTTCATAAAATAAGATTCGGTTTGTCGTCATTGTCATCTTCGTTTGAAAGGGCACCCAATCCACGCCATACACAAACAGTATTGGGGCCAAGGGTTTAATCTTTTACCCCAGGATGTTGCACTGCCTGGATCAGATGCTGGCAGTGATATTATTAAGCCAGCATCGAATTTCGTCATCTAAAACTGTCAGACCTCGTGCTCCATATGGTGTCCAATGTATGAGGCACGCTATTAGAACGTGGTCCGCGGTTTGTTCAGCGCCGCACTCGCAATTCGGTGAAGGAGCGAGACCCCATTTGTACATGGACATTAAATGGAATCGACCAACACCAGTCCTCAAGCGATTGAACTCAATTCAACAACAGGCCTTGCACCGGTTCTAGGTATGAAAACAAGGAGCCTAGATTTATTCTCGCAGTACTCCGCTACATCTATAATTTATCCACTGAAAAGCGCGGATGCCAAGTCCGGCAAGGTTTTTTAAAAGATTTCGCGAGCTAGCTCAAAAGGGTGTCTAAAACTTAGCCTGAGGACCCACTTAAAAGACTAATCAAGATATGATCAGGATCCAGAGATCCACGGTAAGCCAAGGAGAGTGCCGCTTCTAGTTGACGAAGCTCAGTTGGCCGAATGCTTGAAAATATGGGTAAGTGGTCTGTTGGACTCGGACGCAGGCATCCAGTGACTATGCACAAGTTGTCATACGGGACACTTTCTATGAGGTGAGTGTGAGTGCTGCGACACTAGAATAGTGTGCAGTACTCAGCTGTTGAGTAGACACGAGATAGGGCAGCTGTGCGCAGTATTTTGGCTCCAGCACCCCATCTTAAGCCGAGAAGTCGCCTCAGCCGTATGACGCGGGAACATAGTTTTTTGCGCAATGCCACTAGATGGTGACAAAACGTGAGCAATTTCTCCAGTTTTCCCCCAAGATAAGTAAGGGTTGGACTGAACGGTAAAACTCTACTGTTGTTGTAGGCTTTTAGCTCACGTTTAGCCTCTCGGTTATTTAAGTGAAAGGCTGCGGTCACGTGTTAATGTGACTGAGCTCACCTCTAAGTCTGGAATCCTCTGAAAGTGTAGTCATGTCTCGGCTTAAAGTCACCCCCAAGATTTCCAGTTTCCAGAAAAGTGTAACAATGTGGAAGGCAGATCATGCATTCATGTGCGATGTTGAAAAGGAGAGGACCCAAAACTGAACCCGCTTTTCTGTTTTTCAGGCGGCGTAGTTTGCTTTTTATAATAATAATAATAACATTTATTTGCCAAACGCACAAACATAAATTTTATAATACACACACACGGTAATGTTAAAAGAAAATCAAAATATGTGTGAAGGCAGGGGGCACCGAAGAGCATACGTTATCAAATCAAGTGCCCCCACATCCAATACAGTCAAAAAACAAAATTTACGTATATATTAATTAAGTATTTTAATACATATACTGATACAAATCTTTTTGATGTAAAACCAATGCAGTAAAAAAACAAAATTATTGAAAAATAACGACAAAGAAAAAGAACAAATCAGAAAAAGGCGACAATGAAAAGAGTAAAATTTAATCTGATCACTTAGGCGCTGTTTATACGTTTTTTTGGAAAGAAATCCAATGCCTGTCTTTTATTGTGTCGTCAATCGAATATTAAAGTTTGACTCCACGAAAAGTAAGGAGCTGCTGTCCAATTGTTTCAGATACACGTGGAAAAAAATAAGTTGATTTTTCTGTTTGTCTCGTGTTGTGAGAGTGTATTTCTTTTATTTTTGTGAATAGCTGAGCAAAAGCGGCAGGTAATCTGTCAGAGTATAGCTGATACATAAATTTTCCTAATTCAAAATGATATATATCTTATATTTTTAAAATATTTAGTTGCTTATACATCGTGTTGATTGGTGTGTAGATAGAGCTGAATGTTGCAATTCTAACAATGCGATTTAGACGAACTTCTATTTTTTTTGTTAACAGTTTTGTAGCAGTAATATGCCATATTGAATTTATGAATAAACTAAGTTATAATAAAGCAGGCAAAGAATTTTTCTCGGAACATAGTTGCGCAATCTGTAGAACGGACCAGAGCATCTGGCAAGTTGACTAGATAAATTGTCAATGTGGTTTGCCCAACACAACTTGTCATCAAAAATTATACCTAAATACTTAATGAAATTTTCTCTTTGCAAGCGGGTTTTGTTCATAACTGTAGTAAATTTATCTTTTTAGGTTTTGTGCGGTTGGTTATAATAGATCATGTAGTTAGTTTTAGAATAATTTAGAAACAATTTATTCATTCGAAGCCAAAAATCAACTTTATTTAATTCATTGTTAACTTTATATTTTAACGAGTTTAAGTCCTTATCCGATAGCATTAGAGAAGTATCATCTGCATAAACTGTGGTATCCAATTCGGAGGCAAGAGGTAAGTCATTGATATAAAGCAAAAACAATAGAGGTCCAAGACAAGATCCTTGAGGAACCCCGTTGCTGTTTTTAATTTATTCGAGTAATGACCTTGGACGTTTGTGTATTGATAACGATTGCTCAGATAACTTTTTATACGATAAAGAGCTGTGCCTCTAATACCAAAATAGTGATGCAGTTTCCATAGCAGAACCGTATGATTAACGGTATCAAACGCTTTTGATAGGTCTAAAAATATGCAGCAAGTATATATATACCATTATCAATGCTTTGCTTGGTGTCACCGGTAGTAAGGGTGAAACGTCGGTTTCGGACAAGCTCCATGATCATTTTGACCATGCACCATGGCCGTAGCTATCGAAGGTGCAGCCGGTGCAATGCACCGAGGCCCCAGCACGAGGGGCCCCGAATTGCTACATTTTATTGTAAAATATTTTTGTTAAAAGGTCAAGTAAACTTATTATTATTAAATGTCACACTTCATCAATAATCTTAATTTATATTTAACCATCTAATTTATTTGAAGTATTTCTTAATATATTTAAAGTTTCGATTGTGACGTGTTCATTTTGATTTTCACGTAGTCATGACGTAATTGGTACGCTACCCCCCCTCGAGTGTGTTTAGTAAAATAAGTTTAAGCTATAACGATCATATAGCATCATATTTATCCGCTTTATTTTACCTTGTAATTGTTAATGATTTTGGCTTTATGACGTAAGTCATACGTAATGCCACGTGATCGTTTCGAGATAATTCTACAATTTTGCACCATAGTCCAATAACCTAATAGTATCACATGCTACATAACTTGTTTACCAGCCTTTTAACTTTGTGATTTGTGACGTAGCACTAACTGTCTTGCTAGCTTGTATCGTCGTAAAACAATTAATTGAGAAAATGTAGAATAGTATCTTTTCAAAGTTGCTAAGTTTTTCTAGTAAATTTTGCCCACTCCTTATCAATAGGTAAATTCGTAATTTGTGCTATGAAAGTCAGTGTTTTGTTGTGTTACTGTTTTGCCTGTGTGACAGAAATTAGAGTTTTAAGGGTTAGTGAGATCTAATGCCTTAGTTTGTGAGAATAGTGATTATTATATTTGAATAAGCTACGTAGACTTAGTTTAGCCATATGAGTGCTAGACGTAATTCTATTGGTCAGTAATCAGATTTGTGATTTCTGTTAATAAACTTCTTTCGTTAAAAGAAGTTGTGATTTAAGTAATTAAAAAGTCAGGTTCGAGCTTTCCATTTGAATCCTTTTTGTTAGACATGCCGTACTCCTTACGCTTGCAGCAGTATTATTTCGTGAGCGGGAAAAACAATAACAAAGAGAGTTTGTTACATTAAACTTTACTAACCGTTGTCTAATTTTATTAAACTTTTTAGGTTGTGAGTAACAACGTTGTAAAACTGTAGTTGACTGCAATTTAATGTAAGAAGAAATTATCAAAGCGGAGCACAAAAGAGACAAGCTAAGAGGAGAAAAATAGCTGAGGCAGCCAAAAACTCTCAGCGATTGAGTTCGTGGCTAATTCGACCAGAAACATCCAAAGCGGATGAGCAAGACGCCAGTATTCGTGAGAAAGAATCTACTCCCCAACTTGTTGACGTTAACAGTTTCAACAATAGTACCAATAAAGAAAATTCCTATACTACTAAAGATAGATCAGATGCAAGCAAGAATGACCACTTTCCCACCATTATTGTAAACTCAGAGATTAAGAAAGCAATTATTGCAGTAGGTCCCAAACACCCTGAAGAACCATTCCCTAAAGATCCACTCCAAAGCGGTCATTTATTTTCAACAAATTATTAGCATTATGTGACACAATCAAGTCTAAAACTACAAAGATATTGGTTATGTTATTTATCAAGCATGGACCGCGTTTACTGCCAGCCCTGCTGGTTATTATAAAAATGTCTCTCCAGGGACTTCTTACGCACTTCAAAACCTTAGGGGGTACAACAGGTTTAAATGACTGGAGGTATTTATCGCAACAAATTCGAAGCTATAAAAGCTCCACACATCATGCGGAGACGTGTGTCATAAGCAATAGAAGAAGCGTTGCACGAGTCTTTGCTGGAAAAAGCAAACTTTTGGCAAAATGTTTTGAAAAGATTAATGAATGTTAGCCTATGTTGATGTTAGCAAAGTGCAATCTACCTTTTTGTAGATCTAGTGAAGAATTTTCGAAGGATAACAAGGGAAATTTTCTCTGTATCATTCAGCTTCTTGCCAAATATGACACTGTTTTAAACAAACTTTCACAAGTACCTAAAGGTTTGTGGCAATCGCCGCATGTTTACGCTTGTGTAGATTTTTGTTCGTTTATTCGTTTTTTCTTTTTTGGATAGAAAACGAGAGAGAGTCTTGCGTTGTAAAAAAAACAGATGTAGAAAAGTTCTTGTACTGTTGGCTTTGAAAAATAAAGAAGATCTGTAAAAGTTTGTGAAATTTACATGTAGCTAGATACGTATATATAAAACCACTAATCGCTACAGGTTCTCCAAAATATTTAAGTCCTTTGATACAAAATGAACTGATATCAGTAGTAGCTGAAGAAGTTTTCCTTGATATAAAAAGCGAACTACAAAGCGCTCTTTTTTTGCCCTTACCAATCAAGATGTCAGCAAAAAGATCAGTTAAGTGAAGCATTTCGTTACGTCAAAATCGATTACCACGATGATGGAATGCCATCAGAACTGAAAGTTGTTAAAACCTTTACCTCATTTATCGAAGTTGAGGATTCATCTGCTATTGAATTGCACAAACCGATAACGAATTCCATTCATCAGAAGGGGCTCAACATAAAAAACTGCCGTGGACAAGGATATGATGGCCCTGCAGTGATGAGTGGAAAGTACTGCGGCTTGCAAAAGAAAATCCAAGATTGGGTCCATATGCTAAATAATTTAAATTTGGTATCAAAAGATGCCATGGAAGCCGTGACTGAGAGCCGTCAATTTTACGACGCCATTGAGTCCGTATATGATTTTTCCGGACATAATATTGTGCGGTGGCAAAAGCTTCAGAATTCTATAATCGTTATTTCTCAAATTCTTCATTAAAAGCATTAAATTCCACTCGGTGGTCCGGTCGATATGATGTTGTCTAAACTTTGAAGGAATGATTTTGTGACGTTATGAAATGCTTGACTCACATAATACTTGCCAGCATGAAGTCAAAGGAAAGAGATGAAGCTATGGCAATAAAGAAACAAATAAAAAACTTTGACTTTGTATGCATGCTGGTTGTGCAATGCAAGATTTTGCAAATCTTCAACATTCCTTCGAAAGCTATGCAATGTAAAACAATTGACTTAATTTCTGCCCATAAACTTCTGCAAACTGCTACTGAAGACAATGCTCAACTCAAAAGGAGTTTTGACGCCGTTCTAAACGAAACTTCCACTATTGCTTCTACATGGGATTGGTCACGACAGTTTTTAAACAAAAGAGCAAAGAAAACTAAAGCCTACTTTGATGAAATATTCAAAGAAATAACGTTAAGCTATCATAAGAAGCGATTTTGCGTAACTGTGTTTCTTCCAATAATGGACATTTTTTTTTTGCCAACTAATTAATCGCTTTGAAGGGACAAAATCAGTGGTGACGTCATATCAAGTTTTGGAACCAAGTTTTCTATCAAATGCTTCTCATCTGGATCTTGAGATTGAAACAAGAAAATTCTCTAACAAATTTTTTGATAACGACTCTCCATTGTTTTCTAGCCAAATGATCTCCATCAAAATGTTGTTTACAGAAAAGATTGCCCATTTAAAATCTGCTCAAAAACTAGCTTTTTTTTGATTGTTGAAAATGCATCACTTGCCACAACTTATCCTGACGTTTGTACAGCATTCATGATGTATATGACAGTACCTGTAACAGTTGCTACGGCAGAGATGTCTTTTTCTAAACTCAAACTGATCAAAAACTTACTTCGAGGCTCCATGTCCCAAGAGAGACTTAGCGGTTTTGCTCTGCTATCGATAGAAAAGGAACGAGCTAAAAGTTTCGATTTAAGAAAAGTTATCCAGCAGTTTGCTGGTGCAAAAGCAAGACGGAAAAACTTCAAGTTTCCAACCACCGGCAAGTAAATTACGGTAGCCACTTAATTGACCTTAACGTATTGTGTTTTATTAGTTTGTGTCTTTTGTGGTGATGTCAGTGTACTGTACGTTAATTTTTTTTGGGTTAAACAATTTATCCGCATTGCACATCTCAACCCCATTTTGCTGAAATATTGTTAATAGTGCTCACAAAGCACTTTGCCTCAAAAGGTTGCACACAATTTTTTTGTTATTATGAAACGATTTTGGTTTGCGACGTTTATTTGATTAAACTGTTATTAAACAATCAAAAAATTGTTGTTGCAGCCTACTCCCACGAAATCTTTGCTATGCCATTATTTCGATTTGAATACACTGCAATCACAAAAATTATGTTGAACTGTGCAACTTAATGAAATTTTATCCCAGTTATAGCCTTTCATTTGCAGACACAATAAACTTAGATTTAGCCCCTTTTACCTGTTTAACTGTGTTTTTTGACTCATTATTTCAATTGAAAAATCTTTTTACAACGCGGAATCGTCAATGATTTCTGTGTTGAGAAAAGTAGCTCAAGTGAATATTAAGTACAGAAAAAAATGGGCTCCCCATAATAAATGTTTGCACTGGGATCCACCTGACGAAGTTACGGCCCGGCCATGCGCTTATCCGGCAGAAGCCTCAGCAGTTTGCAAATCAGGTCACTGTGCCAGGCAGTGCCAAAAGCCACTGTCGCATCGACAAAATACGACACCGGCCTTTTTCTTAGCCACGAGAGAATCTTTGATGTTTTGAGTCAACAGAACGCCTTGATCTACGGTTGACTTTCCGCGTCGAAAATCAGCCTGTTCTTTAGGGAGCAGTCGATCAATAATTGTCTCGACACGGGCATAGGTAATTATCTCGAGAATCTTGTAGGTGACACAGACCAGAAAAATTGTTTGATAACTCTGTGGAACCTCCTCAGGCTTCATCGGCTTCGGAATCGCGACTACAAGTGCTCTTCTACAGATCTTGAAAATTTTGAGTCAGCGCAAGCAAGAAAGGAAGTTATAATACATGATTTCAAAGGATGCTCCATCATGGATTATATTCTCTTGAAAGATAGAATCAGGACCCGGAGCTTTATCTGGTTTTAAGTGTTGGAAAGCAGCAGTGAATTTTCTCTATAAGAAATTCTCAGAGATATTCATTGGATTTGCTATTGTGGCCCTCCTAATGTCAGATACTTTTTGAGAAACAAGTTGAGATGACTTTCAATCAATCAAAGCCTTGTATATCCATCCCATTTATAACTAGCTGAGATGCAATGGCATCAGTTGAAATGGTCTGAGCTTCTTCAACAAATCATCAATTTTTTCACTTCCTTTTAAGTTTGGCAAGTAAAGCTGTAGTAGCCAAACTCTAGTCATCTCCGTAAGGAGACTGCAGGAAAGTTCTATAAAGGAATTCACATTCCACATCCCAACAATAAATACACTTGTTTCGATAACCTGCGTGAGATAGACTTGGCTGCTTTCTTGATGATGTTACAAAAGTCCTGGTAAGCCGTATCCACATCAAGTGAATCAGGCAGCAACAAAGTCTTTGCGAATTTGTTCGTCAGAGCAAGGTAATGACTCCATTTGGCCTTGCGGAAGTTCCATCGCTGAACAGGCATACTTGGCACTGACAAAGCAAACCTTGGTGATGTGATAAGCAAAGTTTAATGTTGAGACCTGAGAAACTTTTCAAGAATAACTCTGTTTGCTAAACGACTGCAAGGACCTAAGCCGTCGAAGGCTAGGTCTGGATTAGTGCCAGTGTTCCAGCAGCCGGTTTAAAAGCTGGCCGCATCCTTGGCATTGTATAGAAGAGTAAGACCATAGTAATACCATTAATACTTCGCCAGCCAGCCAAGCCCTCACCGTCCGCATTGTTATCGTTGTAACCCCAACCAACGTCGCGACAGTTGAAATCGCCAGCATAAAGACAGGGTTGAGGAAAACAATGGGAGATCTAGGGATTGCGGTAGCGTTGGTGGAGATTTGTAAACGTTCACGCACAACCACTCAATCTCCGATGTCGGTAGAGATTGGTCCAAACGCGTATGCCTTAGTCGTTTTTGGACAAACGTGCCAAGGTAAAATATATAAATTCAATTCATCTAGCATTTAACCTTTATTAAGGATCTAAAAGCCTATTTTATTGGCATATAAAATATAACATATTATAAATGTATAACATTACAACACACAAAATAATACCACGTCTCTGTAAAAACTAAAAGCGTCTTTCTGAAAACCCATTCCAATGACAGTCATGAACAATTAATGTGAATTGAAAAGTGAGCTTAAACAAATAATAGATTGAATTAATCTGAATGATTGCCTAGTTTGAAACTAATAACACAAGGTCATGCTTCCGGCTTTAGAAAAACCCATGCTAGTTGGAAGCTTGGAAGTACTAGTTTCTCTGCATTAGTACAGTGAGTCTCCTGTAGTAAAATAACGAGTGCCTTAAACTGCAGAGCAAAATAATAAAGTATCTTCATCTTGCTTGCAGTGAGGCCTTCGATGTTTAGCTGGAGAATAGTGGGTTTACGGATCTTGTTGGCAATGTACCCTGAAAAGGACAATTTTTCCAGACATTGTCCCGTCCTGAAAAGGAGGTTTACCGATTAGCAGACCCTCGCGGAACATTGGGATGGGTAGACACTTTTTTGTTTTGACAGGTTTGGTTTCGGTCTGTCATGTTTAATAGCAAGAGAAAACTTAGTTACGAGCCAGACTGTAAGTGAACATCTGTCATGGGGAACACATGTGGTTTACTGGGCTAATTTATTCCTTTTTATGTTTAAGTGATGTTCTTGGACAATAAAATTAAAATCAGTGTTTAAATTTTGTCAAACTATAGGTAGCCTATTAAAACAACCAAAAATCGAAACGTATACAGTATATTAAGACTTTTTTGTATTAGCGGTTACAATTTTACAAATTGACATTTGATAAGCTTTTAATGGAGAAAAGTTCTATTCTTCATTTTCATACGAAAGAGAAAAACTTTGACCTTTTGAAAAGCAAACAATTAAAATAGCCCAAAAACAGGTTAAGAAAAATATGCTTGGGCCAAATATGAAATAATTAGAAATTAATTAACGAAATATTAATTGCAGGCTAAATTTCAATTAATTAATAATTATTTTTCAAGGGTTAAACATTTTTTTGTTCTTTGATACCTATTGCTGCCATTTTTTTGCATTTTTCTTACATTGTAGTCAGTTATTTAGGGGATGCATTGTGCCATGGTCCCACCTTTGCTGATCTCTTGCAGATATCAGAGACAAAATCAAAGAAAAATCTATTTTTTTAGAGATTAATATATTTTTGGAACAAAAAATCGCCAGAACCGGGACAGATTCAAAGTGAAGTCCTTTTTTTAGAGATCGCTATGCTTTTGGGACGCAAAATTGACAACATTGGGACAAATTTAAAGTTGTAAATTTTCTCTTTCATTATTCGATCAAGTGCTGTTTCGATCAAATGTCGTTTCGATCGAGTGTGGTTTCAATCAAGTATCGTTTTGATTAAATGGTATTTCGATCAAGTGTGGTTTCAATCAAGTATCGTTTTGATTAAATGTCATTTCGATCAAGTGTAGTTTCAATCAAGTGTCGTTTTGATCAAATGTCGTTTCGATCAAGTGTAGTTTCAATCAAGCGTCGTTTTGATCAAATGTCGTTTCGATCGAGTGCCGTTTCGATCAAGTATCTTTCGATCAACTGTCGGGTCACGTATATGTACATGTACAGTACAGTACATATGTACAGTACTTTCGTGGAGGGCAGACTAAACCTAAATTTATAATTTGCTTTTGAAAAAAGGTTGGATCTTCCCGGTCTAGCCTGATGTTTCAAAAAAACGAGTGTCAAGTTACTTCTAATCTCATTCTCACCGACTGTAAATCCTCTGTCTCTGCTCTGTTTTCTTATAAATATTTTTATCCATGTTTTTAAGTTAAAATGATTATCTGAATTTTTCGAAAGCGCGGCCAAATGATTAAGATCGTTGTATTTTTGGTAAATGTGATCGAGATGGTAACTGTTCAAAACCTACTTACGCTATTCTATGTCAATGGTTTGGAAATTAAATATCACAAAATTTTCTTCTAATTGGCAGTCATAGCAAGCATTTTTTAATTTCATTCATATTTGTAAATAAAAACGTGAAAAAACGATTAAAAATTTTAACTAAAAACAAAATTTTGACAACTTCGCAAGTAGGTCCGGGTAATCACTTAACGATTGCCCCAAGAATTGCGTCTCCGACGCTTTTCTCTAAGTCAAGAAAATAAATATAGAGATAAAAATAAAAATACAATACAATAATAAAATGAATGGGTACAATTTACAGAGTGCAGCACAAGCTTTTATACTGCACACGAAAAAATATTTTATGCTTTAATTTTCATCTTATTTTTATCTTACTCTGACAATAAAGCAAAATACAATTAAAACTTACCAGCCAATCTCCCACTGCATCAAACTCACAATAAACTTGAAATTTTTCTGGTTTTTCAGTAACAATGATGTTGAAGATTCCACTCTTTTTATAACAAGCTTTAGCCACCTCACGACAGTTCGAAAAGTTTTCTGTGAGATACAACTTTGTTTGATGGTTATATTTTAAGTAAATGTACCAGCCACTTATTTTTACTAATACTTTACGATTTTGTTGTTCAATTATCTGCTTTATAAAATCAAGATCATAATTGTATCAGTACGAGTTTGGCATTTGAGATTATGCAAGTGTGTTGCAGTATAAACAACCCGAGATGCACATGGAAATGACAAAATAGTCTCGTTAAAATTATTTATTTTTTAAAGTTTTATTTAAAGCAGGGGTGGGCAAACTTTTTAACTCGATGGCTGCATTTACAAGCTGATTTTTTCTGCGGGCCGCACTATAGTAGTCTCTAAAAAAAAATATCAGCATTTTAAATCAATGTCCAAAATACCCTTTTTCGTCTCGGAAAAAGTGATCTCAAATTTTGGACATTGATTGAATGTGATCATAGCCGTACCTGGCGGCGATTTTTCAAAATTAGGGCAAAATTCAAATTTTTGAGCAGATGACAAGAAAATATTTCGGCAAAAGCAGAGTTTTCCGGCAGCGACACAAAAAACTCTGGTAAAGTCAGGAATTTTAGGGTTGTGACAATGATCAACTGAAAAAAATAGTTACAAATTTAGGTGAAGACCTTTTTTTTTTGGAGAACATCATGATTTTAGGACGAAATATGGTCTTTATCCAAGAATATCAGACAATTATTTTGTCTTATTCGTAAAGTACTAAAAAATCATGATTTGGGCAAATGTCACAAAATTTGGGCAAAACTTCATTGCCTCACCAAATTTTTTTGGTTGGTACGCCTATGAATGTGATGACATTTTTTTTTATAAATCATCACGGCTAAAAGAGAAAAGAGAGTAAAGTTATTTTCTTGAGCCTTTTTGGGGCCGCACAAAACGTCGTGGCGGGCCGCATGTGGTCCGCGGGCCGTAGTTTGCCCACCCTTGATTTAAAGAATATAATTAAACTTGAAATGTTTGTAAAAACTTTTTTGCAAAAAAAATATCAAAATGTACTTTATGCAAAATTCTTTGTTCAAGACCACAACAACATCAGAGGGTAGGATTTCAACTGCAACCATGTCGATCAATAACACGGTGATAAGTAATTCCCTGCCAAACTACTTAAATTTTTTGTTTGTATAACTTTGTAGTTGACTCAATTGTTTCAATAAAAAATGCACAAGTTTTTGTTTTTTTAAGATTTTCATTTTTATTTTATAAGGTAAAAAAACCCAAAGCAGCTGTATAACCTATAAACGAATTTGTTAAAAAAATGTGTATGTATCCAACAAAGAAAATAAAAACCTGTTTTTTGATTGTATCCATCATTGCAAGAACAAATCAAAGTGTTGTTTACATAAGAAAATCTACCGTTGATACATGAATCACTTGCACATGAGATAAAAGCTGAAATCAATAGATTGTATTTCAGTAACTTAAAATATATTACAACAACTACAGCACGAATTTAGACTAAATGTAATAGGCTTATGTAGACTTTTATTTATAAATAGCTTAAACCCAACAGCTTAAGTCAGTAAGTTACCTTCAAAGTTCTTGTTTAACTTATTCAAACTATAGTTCAATTTTGTAAATTTTTCTTCTGTTATTTCCGTAATATCTAAAAAGCAGAACTTAAAATGGAGTAAACCGGACACAATACATGCAATCTCGCATGGTTGATCCTATCCGCGGACTTAATCAGGACCCAGCGCACGATTTTTGTTAAGCAACGGGGCCACGCGAAATATTTTTATATATATAGCCAACAAGTAAAGGTCTTTTTTCTGTTCTTTATTTGAGGTTGAATGTAAAAACTCGAAGTGAAGACCAAAAAAAGTCTTTACTTGTTGGAAAAAACTTTATTAAATACTAAAAGTCTTCGGTCATTTATATACATTATTTTTGCTGATTGTACTTAAAAAATACGCCCAGTTTTAATAATTTTCGCACATCAGAAGATTCTTTTTAAAGGAAATATTGACTTTAATCTATATTTTTGGTAACCACTGCGTTAAATTAACCAAATGATCAAGCAAAACTTTAACAAAAATTAAAGTGAAAAAATAACTATGCAATTTTGTTACAGTTGAACTTCAAAGCAACGTCTTTTCACAACATTTTTTATGTGTCTGAGTTATTTTTTTTATACATATACTCGTATGTAATTCAGATAATTGCAATAATTTGACATCCAATCACATTAGACCTGTAAATTTAAAACCAGCCAACCTATTATTTTGTGTTTCAGCTGGTTGATTTCTGTTTGGTTTAATTGACCAACTTCGCCTTTTTCTCCTTTTTTACCAACTTCACATTTCTCGCTTTTTGTTTCATTGTTTCCTTTTTGTTCTTTTTTTGCATCATCTTTTTCAATAATAATCAAGGTTTGTTGATCATATTCCAGCTCATTATCAGTTCTAATTTTTTTGCAAACTGTCATTGCAGCGGAAGATACTTTCAGCAAATAAAACATTGTGAAATACAATAGCAAGCCGTTCATGATCTTGTTTAACCAACAATCAATATGGAAGAAAGTTTCATATAACTTTTTCATGAAAAATACGTTCCAATATTTTTATAAACATTAACAAAGCAAGTTTAAACTATGTAATTATTTGTTAATAGTAATAAAATAACAAATTGATAAACTCATAAATTATATATTACACATATATAAGGTCTGAGAAACCAAGCTTTGCCAACCAAATTTTACTAAAGTTTAACCTGATTGATTGCCGTTATTGCTACGCAACCATTAGTTCCTTGAAATTTTTTTATCATTTTTCAGTAAACCAGTTAAAAAGTTGTATGTGACCCAAGCGTATTGAGTTTTGACGCGCGTTTCCTGGATTGAATAATCATTGTTGTACGTATATAACCTGGTTTTTATTTTCATCCTGCTATACTCGATAATGATGTTTATCGGAAACCAGGGTTGGTGAACCTGTAGTGATTATATGTTGTAGTGTTTGTGTTTGGTGTGTCTTTATTTGTGTCAAAAAGTGCAATTGCAGTCACTATATGATCTTTTTTTATTTTTTTTTTATTTATTTTCATTTTTACTCACAATCAACTTGAAATTAATTATAGTGCATGTAGAAATAAAGATTGTGAATAAGGAAGCAGCGACTAAACGAAGTACGTTATTACATGCACAACTGACGTTGTGCACTAACTCACGTTGTGCATGGTCGCCGTACCTTTGAACAAAGCGATGTGATGTTAATAAGAAAAGGAAAGCGAAAAGAAGATAATTAATACACACATCCGAGCCATATTTAGAGAATGTTGTATAATCATGGGTGGAAGAAACAGCAAACTCAAAGACCAAAAGGGTCTGGACCAAAAAGGGTCAGGCAGGTAAAGAAACCCACCAAAAGAAATCCTGCCACGGGTCAAAAGGACCATTTAAAAATTTAAATCAATTTATCTTGTCAGCAATAAAATTTTTTTGTACAAATTTATCTGAAGCCATGATTTTTTTTCGCACAGTGAGCTTGATTTTAAAAGAAAATCTTTTACAAAATCGTTGAGTTTTAAACGCGAAAACAAACTCTTGTTTTATTGTCGTTAAAACTTTGAGGTTTGACTTGAGATTACAACTGTTGCTGTTGAACTCTTGGAAATGTTTTTGAACGGAACGACTCCGCTAAAGATTATTTTTGATGTTAACCGAATTGGCTAAATTTTTTTTAAGCAAAATTAAAAAACACGTCACACATTAAAATAATTCACTGCTAATTATCGCTTGCACAAATGATATTTATCAACGATCAAGTTCGGCTTCAACTGGTTCCCAAAATATTAAGTTAGATTGCAAAAAAATCGATTATTGTTTATTTTGGCTTTTTCCATGTTTCAAAATTGATAATAATCTTCTTTTCGTGACAGAACTGGAAAGTAATAAATCTGGAAGTGTCTAATCCTAAATCGTCTCCTCCTAATCATAATAAGGTTTTTTAAATGGTAGAAATATTTAATTTTAAACCTAAAAATACTAGTTTCATAAAATAGTTTGAAGGTGAAAAGAAGATATTTATTAAATCACTAACTTTGTTTTTTTCGACTAAAAACCAATCAAAGCTTTTTCTATTATTTTCTTGAAAAAATTTATGATTTGTATGTTAGACTCCTGTTCAAAGCGATTGTCAAGAAATCTGAATAATTGAAAATATTTTTTTATAATTTACTCCGACCCTCACTTATTGAATGCATTAAATTATATCTTTAAAGGTGCTGCAACCATGCACACTTGTTCTTAAAAATCTCTTCTTATCTTGATTGCATGCCACAACGTTTATCGTTTTGTTGCCTCTTCCTTTTTCTGTTCTGCTTTTTAGACTTACAAATTTCCTATTTCACTATGTTTTTTATGGCGGAACTGAAATAAAAGATACTGATACTGATACTTTATTGATCAAGTTGCATTTAGATGCTAATACGATTTTTTTAATTGTTTTAGTGCTTTTTTGGGATTTTAGAGTGGACAAGAGTAAAAATATTATTGTTTTTTTGTGTTTCATCGCAACAAATTAATCAAGCCGTTATTGTATATTATTAATAAATATTTTTCTTTTATTTTGATGTGATTGGTTGGCTATTAAGTAATTACAGTTTTATTTTTAGAAATCTTCACATCTTTATTTAAAAAATAATTTTAGAATATTTGATGAAAAGCAATACATTTAATGATTTTGGTAAAAATAAAACACACATAATAAATCTAAATATGCAAAGTTTTTCGGTTTATTGACTAGTATAGTACGTATACAAAGTGTTTTTCCTATTTCTTTTACATGCTAATTTCTTAAATAATTTTACATGCTTATGACACCAACTTAGCACAATATTATTCATCTGTGCATCACTTTTTTCTGTTTGAATTGTATTACAATTGAATTCCTATTACAGGTTCCTTTCTTTTTTGTGATTAAGTGTGCTTTATAATGTAAATAACCTATAGTGAGATAACTCAGTGTGATAACACTCTTAAGTTGCAAGCTAAACAATGGGTTCAATTCCAAGTCTACTTTTGTGATTTTTGTGGTGTTTTTGGGAAAAGCGCTTTACAACAAATTCCTCAATCGGGCCATACTGTTTCTTACAATCATGATTACGCTTTAAAAAAAGTACCAAAAAGACCAATTTGGTGATGAAAAAGATGATATTGTGTTGTGGTTGCACATTTTTACGGCAACGTTTACAAATGCAACCGTCTTGCTTTAAACGTAAAATCATATTTTTGTTTCACAATGGCTAAGGTTAATAGTTTTATTTTCGTTATGTTTAATTAAGTAGCATGACTAAATCATTTAGTATAATTTAAAAAAAAATAAATATGTAAATATTTTCCGTTGCGTCAGTTATAGAGTTCCGAAATAAGGCAATAAGTAAACTTTATCTTAACGCTTTTGTCAGACCAAGGTCAGGCACTCAATCAATCCGACCAGGGTGTCGGAGAAAAATCTTGGTGATCAATTTACTTCTTGCTTGAGTTTAAAGCTTGTTCCACTAACCTCTACTCTTGAAATAAGTTTAGAAAACAAAGTGAATGATTTTTTCAAGATGATTTTGTAATTTATAAACTAAAAGATTTAATTTAATTCCTGATAAAGTATAGAAAATAAAAAGCATAAATCTTTGATGAAAAAAATTCAGTTTAATTTAATCTTTTTGATATTCTTACCACACGGTTATTATAGTTAACAGGTGACTTTTTTGATTGTATTTACTCAACTGTTATTATATTTTGAACTATTCAAAATATCATAATCACTCCCTCTGTAAGAATTAAATTAAATTCTTTTTTATACTGCGTACGTGCGTCAATTGATGCTCTTGGTTGTTCTTGGTAGATCAATGCTAAAAATCGTCATTTCACGTATAAAACGCTTAAAAATTACACCAATTTATTGTTTTGTAAAAAAAGTAGTTGTGAATAAGTTTCATCAGAATAGAGCAGTGGTTTTCAACCTTTTTTTACACCGCGACCCATTTTGTAACCCTCTTTTCAACTTAACGACCCTCTTCAAAAAATTTCTATTTAAGCTTTATTAGATTATTTAATGCGTTTGTAAAGGCGCATCAAACAAAAAAAACAATTTAAAAGATTTCAATCTGTTAAATAAAACTCGTTAATTAAATTTGACATCCACAAAACAACAGTGTGATATGACTTGTGTTGCATCTTATTTTGGCGGGTTCTACGCTGTAGCTGCCAGAGCGAACCATAGATCTTGCTCTACAAATCTTTTAGTGTTGGGTTTGTTCTTTTTTCAAGCAATGCGGAGAAAGAAGTCTCACACAGCCATGTTGATCAGAAAAGCTTCACAATTCGAATAGCTGCGTTTGTAACTCTGAATAACAAAAAACAGTGACTGATTGATATAGAGAAAAATCTTTTCTTTGTATCCGTAGTTGACTAATTTTATTGAGCTATTAACTCGAGTATAGTATCATCTATGTTGATCATGCTGATACGTTCTATATCACGCTTTTCATCATTACAAAGCTTCTATCTACTCAGTCGCACTGTCGACACTCCTGTTAAAGCATGTTTCATAACCTTCTTTGTTTTTGTGTACCCCGCCAATAAGTTTTGTATTTTATTCATCCACTTTTCTTTTTTTTTTTCGGTTTTCACTTGACGCTGCCACTAAAAACATTCAAAACAACTAGTTTACGGCTCGCAAACTTTGGTGTATTTTCACTTTGAATAGTTATGCTTGCTTAGTTTTTGCTCAGTTCAAATGGGTTTTCTATTTTTGCTCGCTCAATCCTCTTTCCCACTCTTTATTGATATACCTGTAGAAAAATTTTCTTTAACCAATTAAACGCTGAACTAAAGCTTGCAAATGTTAAGCTAACGAGTTCTCAGTTGAGTTTAGTTTTCTTTTTTTTCTCTTCCGCCACACAGTAAAAGTAAAACTATAATTTTTTAATGATAGACATAATTAAAGTGCGGTAAAACTATTATTACTTAATAATAAATATAATTAAGCCTGCGGATTAGAAAAAGGAAGAAGCAACGAAGCTTGCCAATTAGTAATGTAATATATATAAAAGTTGTACTACAGGAAGCAAGGCTGTTTCGTAACAATATGAATTTATTTTGTAAAAAGAAAAAGGAAAAAAAAAAAAGCCAAGAAATTTTACGCGTATTACGTATATTAGTGTAGGCAGGTACGCCTTATTGATGGCAAACGCAATCAACGCTGTCTTTGAGTTCAACTCCTAGTCTCATTGTTCTTTGTGTTGTGGCTATTCTGGCTACTATGACATAATAATGTGTCTGAGTTAATGACGGGAATTTGCCTCAAGCATGTTAAAAATATTTCGTTTACTTCGTTATATAAAATCGTTGAGAAATTATAAAGCATCTATAATACAGTCGTCGAGAGAAGTGTAAAGTGACAGCAGCGTTGTTTCTTTATGTTAGATAACTTCGCAATAGTGTCTTTGAAAAACACGCTTTACAACATTTCTGTATTCTATGCTTGGCGGTGTTACCAGGCAGCTCTAAAAAGAACAAATAAAAAAGATTTAAACAAACAAAAAATATCCTGTTTTTCAGAAAGTAGTTTGGGGTAATCGCTTGACGGAGGTTTCTCTTATTACGCATTTTAGCTTTTGCACAAACACTTCAACGTATGTTTATGAAAAATTTAAAAAATCATTCTATATCATTCACTCTTAATAGCTAAGAACTCCCTGAGTTTTGCTAGCTGTAGCAATTCGGGGCCTAGAAATTAATTTGTGTTTACAGTATAATTTTTTCATTTCTTGTTCTTGTTTGTATGTACTCAACTATTTTGCTGCGTGTTTCGACCTTTGTTTTTCAACAACCCTTAGAAAAAAATTGTGCTGAATCTATTCGGGATAATAACGCAATAAAACCATTTTTATTTAATTAATTATCTTAATTTTCTTCAAAACAAGTTTATAGTAAAATTTCTGTCAAATAATTTTGTTATTATAGTAATAAATCAAATCTCGATAAATAATTTCAAATAAACTTTAAAATAATCGTTATAAATATGGTTTTTCTTAAAGGTTATATTTTTTATATAGTTCATCAAAAACTCTCACTACTCCCATAAAAAAGCCAAACGACCCACACGGTGTCGTGACTCCCAGGTTGAAAGCCATTAGTCTAGCAGATCTAGCAGATCTACCAAGCTGTTTTGTTACTGAATGGCAGAGCTAGTCTTATGATGAAACTGTTTGCGGTCAAATTTGACCGCTCATCTTTTTAGGTATACTCTTTATTTACACTTGTTTGGGAAGTTAAATCAAAATTTGTTTTTGGGGAATTATGAGAGCATAAAAAAGAACTCATGGGGTAACTTAAGTCGAATTTTACAAGCCGACGCTGTAAAAAGAAGAAAAAAAAGAAAAAGAAAAAGCGGTCAAAATTGACCGCTCATCTTTTTAGTGTTAAACTCTGGTTTGAAAATTTTTTTAGCGAAAAAATTGATTTGGGTAAATCTAAGACTTCAATACGTCATAAATTTATACAAGTTTGAAGCTTCTGCTTTACTAAAATTCAATCTTGTTTTTAATCTATGTTTCTGTTTGCAAAACCCACATTCGAGAGCTGTAAACTTTTAACAAAACTTTATCCAACAAGTAAACTTATACAAAAAAATACGCCGGTTTTTTGGAGTGAGGAACATTTCAACATAGAAACGGTCTCTTACTTCAATTGCAAAATAAAAGGCAATTACAAACAGTCAGTTGTTGTTTAATTGTCTTAGGTAATCAGCATAAGGCCTAAGATGTGCAGTAATTTATTTAAATTTTTTTACACGAATGAATAGATACGATAAAAAATGCTTATTGTAAAGGTTGAATTTTGTCCGCTTGATTGATATTCAAGTAAGTTTTGTTTTAATTAATCAAACAACAATTGTTCTATACTAAAAAAAGTAAATGTATAAGTTATTTCCAAGCAATGGCCAAAAGCTCAGAAAAAGAAAACGCGATTTTACATGAAATATATTCTTTATCGTCTCAGAGATGTTGACGTTTGGCAATCGACGTCAGTGGCGTGCGGTCGGGGCATGCAAGTCTGCGCTGACCATGCAAGACCAACGAAATTTTGCTCGATGACCTTTATTTCTGAACGTAGTAAAGAAGACCGTTGGTTTGGGACGAATTTAGAGAAAGGTGAGGTGATCCGAGGCGAAGATCTGTTTTTTTCTTTAGAGAACACTACAAATTGAGGACGAAAAGTGTAAAATCTGGGGCTGATTTTTGGTGAAAAACTTTTTTTTTTTCAAAGCACCATAATTTTGGAAAGAAAAGTAAGAAATCTGATTCTGATTTCAAATCGAAACCTTATTGTTTTTAGAGAACAACATGGTTTCGCGACAAAAGTTGGTCGATATCTCAAAATCCCACACAATTTTTTATCCTACCCTACCTATAAAATATTCCATGTCCTACCCATTAACTACCCATAAAATACCTAATTGTATGACCAGCTTTGCATACCAAGTGCATGACCAGTCTCAGAGGTCACCGCACGCCACTGATTGACGTAATTCATTTCGTCACGCAAAAGCAGTAAATTGGTAAAATTGATGTCACTTAATAAAAGCGTGAAATTGAGATTCCCACGCTTTGCTGCAATAGCAAGCAAAATATGCGAATTTGCTGAAACACGTCTATTTTACTCAAAAACGCTTTCTCGGACCCAACTAAAAATAGTATTTATCTTATTCAGCAATCCAGATTTATCTAAAAAAAAATAGAATAATTACGAACGTTTTTGTAAAGGCCGGGCTTTTGAAGCCCGGCCGTTGAGGAGAATAGGGTTAAACGCAATAATAAATCTCCTCAAAATATTTTTTAAGAAAAATGATTGAAATCTATGCTTTTAACAATAAACTAAAACTCGTTTTGTTTAGCACCACGTATCTGAACAAAAATCATCCATACAAAGCTTTCAGCTCAAACCGACGTCTCATGGTGTGATTGAAGATATTTTATAAATCGATCAATTAGTTTTTTGGAGATAAATATTGTCGTTTTGTTCTTAATTTCTATAAAATAGAATAAAAAACCTATTAACGCAGATCTATGGTGTAAATATATGTACTTTTATTTTAACGTGATTGATTTTCGTCAACGAAGCAACTACGAGCAAGAATCTTTACGACAATATTAAAACCTGTGTAGAAAGCTTGAATGACGTAAGTTTTATTGCATTTTATTGTGTGAGACTAAAGATTTATGGCTTATTGAGTTATTAACATGTTTCTGTTTTTTCTGTAACTTTATATGACGAGATATGCATGTACAACTGTACGTCATCGAGCAGTATTGCTTAAGAAATTGCTTTGTTTAAAAGAAATAGCGCTTTATAAAAAAGATCTTAGCAAAATTTGGTTAAATCCATTCTAAGCATTAAATATTTTTGGCAAAGTGACAAGTTAATAAATCCCCAATGCTTTACAATAAAAATGGTTGTGGGTTTGAGACATGTTTAAGACGACGTCATTAATAGCTGGAAAAATAAATTCTTCAAATGTAGCTTTTAAACAAAATAAAACGGAAGCTATTTTAACTAGAAAATTTAATCTAAAAGATATTTCTCGACATTTATGGAAAACAAAACGAGGACGCCATCACTGTTTGTTGAACAAAGTTTTGGTTCATGACAGCAATTTAGACTTCTGTGTAATAATACTTTGAATTGCGAGCATAAGGACGCAAGTTCGATTCCCAGGCTACTGAGTGATTTTTGTTGTTACCTTACCAAACTATAAATTCCTTAATGTAGTCACTGGGTTTAGTGGGTTCACACTGGAGCTGCAGAGCTGCAGCACTTTAAATATCAGTGCAGCAGTTGTAAACATTTTTAGATATTAAACAGCAGTGGCAAATGCGTAAAAAATTCGTAATTATAATTTTGTAAGCGTTGCAGTTAATATTTACAACCGTTGCACAGATGTTTAAGGAGCCGCAGCTCTGCAGTTCCAATGCCTGAGTCACTGCTGACTGGGTTTACCTAAAAGTGTAACTCCGCGTAATAGAAAAACAGCACAGAGGCAAGTATGGCCATACACTAAAAAAGGAAGCAATTTTAGACGTATGCATTTTTCAAACTTTCTTGAAAATCGAAAAAATACTATAGTGACGGCAAAAAAAAACTTTACAAGCAAAATCCTCATAAGTTTTTTACTTATTGCTCCCGCCAAAAACATTGTTTCCGACAAACGCTTAAAATGCCGTGAGTTATACGACTCAAATATAATTTTAGGTGTCTTGCTGCTACGTCTAGTTTTTCAAGCTGCTTTTGGGTCCAAAACGGTCTTTCAAATTTCGTCGATAAATTTTCAAAATCTATGTATTTCCTTGAATATCAGTTTCTTAAATATATTTTGTAAAATTCTTTTCAGACTTCCAAATTTTCTCTGCGGTTATCCAGGAAATGAAAGAACTGGCTGCAACCCAACTAGCCACAGTTGGGACTCTACAGTTAGTTGTCCGAAAGCCGATTTTCCATGTGACAAGGGGCACCGATATGTGCTTAAAATTACAATTAAGATAAAGAGCTTAAAATTACAAATGAGACTCTTAAGAACCGTTTTCACTACTAGCGTGGAAACGAGTATTCTTTGTTTGTTTTATTGATTTTTTTTTGCTTTAAGTTTAAGCGAGGAAAGATTAATAAAAGAAACAAAGAATGCTCGGATCTTTTGTAGAAAGCCCCCGCCATCTACTGCGAGTAATTTTTATTGCCCCACCATCTATAGTAAATAATTTTTTGGTAAAATTAACCCGGAATCCTCCCTAAAAGTTTCTTTTTTATTTATTTTCTTTTTTATTCCTAGTATTGTAAAGGAATTTCGGGTTAGTTTCACCAAAAAAAACTCAGAAGGTCGTTCGAATCACATTTTTAACAATGCAAATAATTTACCAACTTCAAAAGTATTATCTGTCTCCCATCAAGTGTGCATGAGAATTAAAGTCTCGTCTTTTATTTCAGAAAAATAAGTTTTAGTCCTCTCTCCACGATTTTGAATTTTTTATACGACGTTGTTTTTACTTCACCGAAAGAAATTCATTACACCGAAAAACTTTTTAATCGTTAAGAGGTGATGGTTGGCCCAAAAAGCAGATTATCTGCCTGAAAATTTAGGGTTTAAGCCCCCTTTGCTCCCTCCCGGATCCGATCATAAGAGCTTTCGCAAGCGCATGAAAGCGAAGGTTCTCATTTCAAATCAAATTCCTTATGACTTTAAAACTTAAAGAACTAATTTGTCGCCAAATTTATAAATTTTGTAATTCTAATGTTAAAAAAAACTGACAAATTTTGCAAGTTTTTTATTAACAGAACATTTTTTTCGTCGGCAGCGCGGTCGAGTGGCTAAACCGTGCTTGTGATCAACATGGTCTCGGTTGAAAACCTACTCGCGCCAATCTGTTGTGTCCTTGGGAAAAATACTTTATGGCACTTTCCCTTGCTTGGTGGTCTTGGCAAGCAATAAAATTAGTACCAACATTATTTTAAAAAATTAGTGCCTCACCAATCACAGGCTTCACGGCACGTCATTGGGCCTAGGCCTTATTACGTTTGCGATAAAGCCGCTTCGTTTTATGAAAGTGGCCGTATCGCGTGATCATGTGATATGGAACGAAAGGAAGTCCAAAAATCTATACGTACATAATGAGTATAAAAAAGATAAATTTTATGTTTAAAACAAAACTTTGCGGGCAGTTTAATGACTACAATTAGCATTCCGTATGGAATGATAACTTTGGTTATGCAGTTAATCTCTATTGCTACAAGCTGGCAAAAAAAGAAAATATTGGTTCCTTTTTTCTACATTGTGAGTTAACGATTGCAAATTTGAATTCGTGGAAGGATTAGTAGTTACATTGTCATAGTCGAGTCACTCGAGTGGGTAAAAAAGAGCGTTTTAAATTAAATTAATGGCGACTGTGATGACGTAGTTTTGGTTTACATTCCTACTCTCGCTATGATGTTGTGTTGTGAAAAACACACTTTGATGTCCCTTTTCTCTGTTTAGAAGTCTTTACAAGCAGCGGGAAAGTACTGGTAATTAAAAAAATATAAACAAAAGCAACTCCTAAATACCGATGACTCAAAAAACAAGAAAATTAACTTGGCATTTTCAAAAGCAGTCCGGGTAAATAGCGAACAATTGCTCTAAGTTTACCGCCTGATCTTGTACTTACAAAGCGATTGCTTTTTTTGTCTGCTATCTGACTTCAAACCAGATTTTACTAAACTACATCCGGAAACAAGCTTCCTCAATAAACTCAACAAAAAAATATTTATAAAACTGAAAAACTACTTTTGTGAAAATAATGTAGTCAAGCATTTGCAGCATTGTGTATAGATAACAAACAAGCACCAGGCTTTAAATTTTACTTCGCATGCTCCAATTAGAGGACAATTGATTTGATGCCGAATTGCAGTATATAGACCAGCTTCGTCCAACTAATTTTTTTGGCCCGCGAAGACGCGAACAGTTACGGCAACTAGAACGTTTAGATCTATAAGATTTTTTTTACCTATTGCTCTAAAGTTTTGGACTGCATTTACTTTTTCTTTTAAGTTCAATGTTGAATATAAGCCTTTACGGCTTCGTTTCATAATTTAACTTCAAAGCTATTTTATAACTTCTGTGGTAATGTTTTATTCAACGTATTGCAGCCGAATTATTTTTCACTTTGATAGCTGCTGTTTATTTTTTGATAATATTTATTGTGACCGTCGAGAGACTAATTAAAGTTTTAATGGTACAAAAACTCCCTTTACTGATTTTAACTTTATATTTACTTAAATAGAATTAAATTTAAGGTTATTTTTATTGTGTTTTTTTAGAGGTATTTTTTCCTCTAGACTGTCTTAACCTCTCGACGGTGGCATTTAATATTATCAAAAAACTATGACACAAATTGTCGGGTAATGGTCTTTTTGTTGTATGAGAAACGGTTATTATGTCGGCAGCGTGGTCGAGTGGTTAAAGCGCCGGGCTTATGACCAACACGGTCTCGGTTCAAAAGCCGCTCGCGCCATTCTGTTGTGTCCTTGGGAAAAACACTTTACGGCACTTTCCCCTGCTTGGTGGTCCTGGCAAGCAGTTCTAAATTACAGTCATACCTCTATTAAATTACAAGCGGACAGCAATATCTTGGTATCCCCGGAAGCAGGTCGGGGTAATTGCTTACCCTATGTATTAGCGCCTCCGTCGCTTTCCTGCGAGTCAGGTGAATAAATATAGAGATAGAAACAAAAAACAAAAAAAAATAAATAAATAAAAAAAGATGAGTAGTTGCAAAAAAAGAAAAGCAGAAGAAAGGACATTTTTTAAGAAGTGGGAGGAAACTTATCTCTTTATTGAAATCATGGGAAAACTACTGTTTTTAGTATGCCAAAAGACAGTTTCAGCTACAAAGGAATACAATCTAAAGCGACATTATGACACTCTCCACAAACATACGTTTGAAAAATATGAAGGAAAGGAAAGAAAGAATTTTTTGCAGAGTCTCAAAGACAAACAGGAGAAGCAAGTCAGCGCGATGTTTAATTTTGCAAGCAGTCAGAAGACTAGCCTAGCAGCATCATATGAAGTTGCACTCCTTCTCGCAAAAAAATAAAGTTATTTTGAGATGGTGAATTAGTAAAAGCATGTGCAATTAAAATGGCAAAGGCGTTTGGTGAAGAAAAAATAGCAAAAAAAATTTAAGATGATGTCTTTATCCAATCAGACAATGGCAAGAAGAATAGCGGATTTAAGTTAACGTGCAACTTGTAAACTGAAATCTGCGATGAAAAATTGTAGCGATTTCTCAGTAGCTTTGGATGAGAGCGTTGATGTGAGTGATGTTAGTCAACTGATGATATTTGCTCGACTGGTGGATAAAAGTTTTGAAGTGCTTTGCTAACACTTTAATAAGAATTGCTAACACTTTATCTATTAACGGGTGGAAGAAAAGGCTCTGATATATATGAAGCATTAAACTCTGTTGTTTTCGAGTTCGGAGTTTTCAAAAAATGTTCTTGCATAGTTACAGATGGCGCAAAGGCTGTTGTGGGAAGCAAAACTGGTCTAGTTGGATTGCTAAGAGCAAATGAAATTAACTGCATTACTTTGCATTGCGTAATTCACCAGGAAGCGCTTTGCGGAAAAGTACTGAAAATAATGAATGTAATGCAAAGTGTTGTCAAGATGTTTAATCTAATAAGAGGCGGAAATAAATCTCAAAGACACCATTTGTTTGTTTCATTTTTGAAGGAGCTTGATGTTGAATTTAGTGACCAGCCCCAATATACGAGTATCAAATGGCTGAGCGCAGGCAAGATATTGAAACACCATTTTGGACTAAAATTTTGCAAATTCTTTTATTTTTTAAAAACCAACTAATGGACAGCACAAACACTTTTCAAACGCAGTTGCGAAGCATTGAATTTCTTTGCGGCTTAGCTTTGTTTGACAAATTATCTGATTGTGTTAAATTTGAATTTGCAAGAAAAGGAACAAAGCATTCCTTATTTTGTGGGACATGTTGAGGGTTTTCGCTCAAAGTTAGTTTTATTCACAAACTGTTTGCAAAACAACAATCTTGCTCATTTTCCGTCCTGCTCAGTTATCAAGGAAGAATACTCCAATGCTAATTTTACACAGTTTGTAAGTAATATTACTTCACTGTTTGAGGAATTTCAAAATCGGTTTGAGGATTTTGAGAAACTAAAAGTCTTCTTGCACTATACAACAACCCCATGCAAGTGAGTGTTGCTACACAGCCATCTGAATTTCAACTCGAATTATGTAAGCTTTAAAATGATCAGATTTTGTTGTCAAAAAAGAAGGAAAAACCAGAAAACTTTTGTAAGTTTTGTTTCACAGGAAAGGTTTCCGATTTTAAAGAATGCTGCTTTGAAGTTGTTTTCTATGTTTGGAAGTACATACATTTGCGAATGTGCATTTTCAGCAATGAACAGTATCAAAACGAAAAATCGAAATCAACTAGGAAATAATACTTTGGGTTTACAAAATTGTCTTCGCAGTTCGCATGGCTACTACTGACATTTCCGTGAATGCAAACGCAATTGTGAAAGATGCATTTCGACCACAAACGTCCCATTAATCGGCAATAAACTATAAACATTAAAAATTATTTTGTGTGTTTCTATGCTTATCTACTGCAATAAAATTAACCTTCTTCACCGAATAACAAATTAATGTTAAAATTTGTTTTTTTGTTAAAACTAATAGTTGTGTTGATCTTCTGGAGTTAACCCTTAACTAAGCATTGGACTGCGGAATAAATTAACAGCTTTTTTTGGCCTGCGAGAAAATTAAGTTGGACCACGTTGATATAGACTTTCGGTTTTGATTTCAAATCTGCAATTTACATCAAGACTGGGTCGTTGAGATGAATTTGTATCGCAGAGTTGTTTTTGCAGGCGTGGTGAGAATGTTTTCTCACTACATCAACAATTTAAAATGAGTCCGACAAAGTGTTACAACGAGAAAAATGACAACTTAAAGCGAGTGATGGATGGCCTTACAAAAGAGGGACCCGGTGCAAGAAAAATAGGGAGGGCACTTTTTCGTATTCTAAAACAAAGTGATCTCAAAAGGTCATCATTTTAATGGGGAGCGGTTTCGGCCGCTCCGTACTAAAATCATCAATGCTTAAAGCAAACATCAAATGTAAGTAAACACTGAACTGCCGAGATTATGATCGAAAAACAACTTTCATTTGATCTGACCCGACACAAAACTTGAAGTTTTACAAAACATTTTAAAACTGTAGAGCAGAACTATCTCTAAAAGTGTAATGATTACGCTTAATTGACGTTATCCGTGAAATGACGTAAATCTTTGCGTCATTGTCTCTTTACTTGAATCCGTCGTTTCAAAATCAGCAGGCGCACTGATTTAAAGTTAACCTACGAAGCGAAATAGATTGGTTACAAATACAAACATTCATGTTCACTGTTGTAAAATCACAAGCCTAGCCACACAAAACAAGCAGTTGATTGCAATTATTAATCTTCAGTAGATAAAATCAACTTAGAAGAGAACGCTCTTTTGTTTGGTAATTTTGTTACAAAAGCATACGAAATCAATTTTTCCAATAAACTTTATGAGTGAAAAACTTGGAGATCTCAATTTCACCAGTCGTTTCCCAATGCAAAACTTGCCGTGTTTCAAAAGAAAAAGTTCGTGAAAAAATGAGCGGCGGAAAGAAATCTCTGCTTTTCAGTTTTTGTAATTGCGCTGTTGACTTCCTCAAATCAGTTTTAGTTTAGCGCTCAAAAAAGAACAAACAGAAGACAAGATTTTAATGTTACTGTGAATAAAAGCGAGCAGATAAACGTACAGCACGTGCACTTTGCAACAATCTTAAACAAATTTGCGAGCTTGTACTTTCATAAATACTCAAATCGGCACAATTAGAGTAGAAAACAATGGTAAAAATGCGATAACCGACTGCAATTTTAAGGAAACGATAAGCAGCCATATGAATTCTTTGATTGTGTTGCGACTGGCGAGTTTACTTAGGCTTTTCGATATTAGCGATTTCAAATGCAGCTAAAAAAAAACAAGGCACACGCACGCTTTGAAGGGAATAATTTATGACGTAACAAGCATGCTCACCGAAACACAAATTAGGGAAAAATCAACAACCTCAAATCAAATCCAGCGCGGATTGTATTTGGTTTTATATTTAAAAACGCCGTAACCTATTAAAGCAAGTATAGCACTGGCAATGCTGACCTTAAAGCAAAGCGTCAATATCGATTGTCCTGTAGCAGCGACAGTTTTCGGAGTAGCGGCCAAGGACGCGATTGTTCTATAAACGGAGAAGTCCGTTTGCGTTGACGACACGGGCACCGGCGGCATGAGGCCGTTTTGAGCGCAGAATTGCGCCGGCTGGACGAGCGACATTTGCCGGACCGCCGAGCAATCGGACTTGGTCGCGACGATCAGACAAGCGACGTCGGAGTTGACGACAAATCGCTTGTGGACCTCCACGCAGTGCTGGAAGCTCTGCGGGTCGGAGACGTCGAACAGGAGACAGACGACGTCGCACATGAACAAGCCGTCGCCGGCCGCCAGCAAATCGGCGACGTCAACTTCGTGGAGAATCAGGTAGACGGGAGGGTGGTCCTTAAGAGGGACTTCGTTGACGGCCAGGACGGAAGCTTGGGTCAATGCTTGTTGGGAAAGGGGATAGTTGCGCTCGAGGAGACCCTGCAGAAACATGGTCTTCCCGACGCCTTTCGGGCCGACCACCTTGCACGTAAAAACAGAGCGCTTCACGTCATTTTCAGCACGCGCACTGGGAGCAAAGTAGAAGGCGTCGGCTTGTGACGTTTTATTGGAGAGAGTCGAAAAGCCAAGGTAACCAAGGTATTCCAAGGTTCTGGGGAGGTCCAGGTAAGTGGTCAGCATCCACTGCGATAAAAACCCTTTCAGAGTAATCCAACCCGACTGGTTCGCGCACACAGTGTTGAGGACATCGGGTCCCCACGGTTCGTACGGAAAAACGCTGAACATTTCGTTCATTTCGGCTTCGTTCAGAGCGCCGTCTTTGTCTTTGTCGTATTTGTAAAAAACATCGACTAAAAATTGCTTCGCTTCGTCGCTCAGCTGCGGGATGGCGTCGGCAGTCGACGGCTGGACATCAGGCAAGTAGTAATCTTCAGAGATAGAGAGAAAGTCGTTGTATCCGAACTTTCTCAACACCGCCCAGGTCGTCTCGTGCCTCCCGCGTTGTATGAAAAGCAAGTGCAAGTATAGAAATCCGTCGAGCGTCAGGCAATCGTCAATCACGCCGCCCGAGCAGTTCTTCTTTACGACGTTTTTGACGTCTTGCAAAGCTTGGGAGGCCAGCGGCGTGTTGAAGCAGATGCGTTGAAAATCGCTCAACTCGGTATTGTTCAAAACGCCGTCGTTGTCCTTGTCGCAAAGCTTGAAAATGCGAGTCAACGCTATTCTGCTCTCCGGCTTCAAATAACCGTCCTGAGGTGAATACAAAGGCCACGTCGGATGGAGAACGGCCTTTTGCGCAAAGTAGAACATTTCACTAACATTGTTCAACGACTTCGCAGAGCACTCAATGCATGTCTCGATTTCGGGATATTCGTTCATAATGGGCATCGCTTCGTATATCTTCGTGTCGTTTATTAAATCCGATTTATTGCCGACGAGGATAACAGGAAGTAAGCTTTCTTGCATCGAACATTCGCGAATCAGGGGCAACCAGCGATGCTTAACCTTGTCTAATGTCGACAAATCCGTCAAATCAAAGACGACACAGACAACGTTGGCCCGGCCCACTTCCTCGCACAACTGGTACTCGACTTGTTCCGCCTCGGAATAATCGACGATGTAAGTCGGAACTTTTTCGGGAGTCACGTCCGCAGGGATGGTGATTTCTTCAACACGATCAGGAACATCTTCCGGAAATTCCTCTCCGACCAGAGACAGAATCAGTGACGTTTTACCGACACTGCGTTCCCCAACAAGGAGAATGTGAATGTCTTTCCACATAATCAATTAAATGCATGCAATACAACAGTTAGTTACCAAGCCTGCAAGATTAACAAAAAGTTTAAATTAGAAATTACACAGTAATACACTAGCACCAAGTAGCTTGATGTTGGTTTGTAAGGCATTAGGTAAATGGTCCTTAAAGTTTTAATGTCTTAGCCTAGTGTTTCTCAACCTGCGTTCCGTGAGAGATTTTCAAGTGTGCCACGAAGCTTTAGTTCAGGTACGTCCAACTTGCCGCGCACTTAAACTTAAGGTTTTAATGCAGCCCACTGCCTATTGCAAGTTTTTGGATATATTTTCAAACCTGTATCGCATCTGATTCTGAGAGAAGACTTTTTTTTAGAGAACACCAGATTTTGGAAAAAAAAATCAACGAATCAGAGTCTGATCTAGAGTGAAGGCTTTTTTTTCTTTAGAAAACATTAGGAAACGATATTAAAATTCAGTGTTGCCCTTTACAAAATAATTTTTTTTGTGTCAAATGTTGCCAGAAAAAAAAGGAAAGTCTAAAATTAGTGAAAACAGATTTTTGTAGAAAAAAATGTTTTTAAACTAAAAAAATACAAATACGTGCTATGAGGCAACTTTGCGACATCTGGCAACAAAAGGTTAATAACCCCTAAAGCCAATTGATAAACCCTCCAAAATCTATTATAACCAAAGTAAGCAAAAAAAGTTTGGGATCCTATTACTTTTAAATTCCAATCACAATCTGCTTCTTTGAAATGGCGCAATACGTTCAGGATAATATCATAGTTCAAACATTTTTCCAAAAGAATGTAACTTTTAACATTCAAACAGTATCCTTTTTTTAACAAAAAAAAATTCATTTGGTTAGCAATATACACAACTCAACACCAACAACATCAAATTATCAATTGTTCAGAGTAAACTTTTTTCTGCACAAGTTGTGCCTCAATAAAAACACTGTCATTTTTTAATGTTTTTTTTTTATAGAGCAAAAGTATCCAAGCAGGTTGGCTTATTTCTTCTGTCCCATTTGACAAAAATTATTTGAAAAACAATGTTGGCTTATACAAAGAAACCAGCTGGGAGGTTTTTGAAAATACATCAGGTGACAAAACAAATGCATCAAAAACGAAATTATTAAAATCTTCCACCATAACAGTTTAAAAATATAATCTTATCCAAACAAACTTTTTTGATGCACACTCAATTCGAAAACTAGCCACTAAAAAACCTAATGACTGACTCCTAGACGTACACTCAAGATTGAATCACCCACAATGAAAAAGCAACTTTTACAACACTTTCTGATAATTTATCACTGCTTTCTTGTGAATAAAAAAAGTTTAATTATGTAACTTTATATCAGTGCTTCCCAATTTGTTTTTCACCCTGCACCCCATCGGGTTGATTTGTTTGAAACTGGAGGGATTGGTTTTGAAAAAAAATCAAAGCACATACCAAACACAATGCAGAAAAGAGATTACTGGCCTTTATATGGCTAAGAAAGGAAAAAAGAAGGTAGCCTTTAACAATGCAATCACACAAAATACAAAAGTGAACAAATAATCCCCGTCAACAGCAAATTTTAAATTGGGATTCTGGAGGGCATTTCTAAGAGTATTCTTGATGCCAATTCCAAAAATGTTTTTATTTTTTCTCTAGCACATCATATTTTTGAGATATTTTTGTGATATTCAGATGTTTTTCAAATATTTTTATAATTTTAAATCAATTTTCGTTACTAACCATCTTATAGTATAAATACCGAAGAACATTGCATTATGACATCATAGAATAACATTCTTAAGTGGTAAATCAACATAAATGAAAGCACTGAGTGGCATTGAAAGGATGGAAGTTTGTAAGTTATGATTTAAGAGAATATGAAAAATATTTCAGCATAGGCTGGCGCAAAGGAGAAAATAATATTAACAATGCAAGGTAACATGTTATATTTATTTTAGTTCTGCAGGTGTAAAATAGGTTGGCCTATGTTAACAGCAATTTCAAAATATATTCATAATGCCTATAAAATGTTTGAACCATCCACATCAGTTTTGCTTTGTCTGTGAAAAGTTTACAAGCAAAGAACAACAAAGTAATATACCTCATGATATCAAGAAGATATATATTATATGGTTGCCCATTAGGCAACTAAGATAAGATCTGGGTACCTCCTAAAATATTCAAGAAATTGTATTTAGGCTTCCACAACTGCCTAAATAAATGATCTTCTTCTATGCCATTTGCTGTCCCTACAATTCGGCATAAAAACCCAAAGATCACTGTCACGATTGCTAGTTTTGTCTCACCAAAACAAAGAACTTTTTCTTTAAACAAAGAGACAAAATAGCAAATCTCAATTTCGATTCAGCAAGAAGACCAATTCCTCATGATGAGTCAATGCCACCACCAATGCCTCTTCAAATGGACTTGATGCTATTGATTGCAGTGCTAATGAAGACAATTACAATGAAATTATTTCTTATTAATATAAACACTGTTACCAGGGATATTATTTAGTTTATAATTCATTTGTTCTTCTGGTAGACTTAGCAAGTTAAACTTTATTTGTTAAAGTTTAACTTGCTAAGTCTACCAGAAGAACAAATGAATTTTAAACTAAGAAATTATTTCTGTTAATTCCAAAGATTCTGAGAATGATACCACAGAAGATCATCTTATTTTCGCAGAAACACCTAAATGACCTAATTAGAGATTTATGTCTTTCTAAGAAAAAAGCAGAGCTTGCATCCAGGTTAAAAGAATGAAATTTAGTTTAAAAAGTGACTACAGGAAACACAACAGGGACTTTTCTTCAGCATTTAAAGTTGAGGGACCTCTTTGTTGTTGCCATGTTATTGAAGAGCTATTTTGAACTTTAGGTATAGTTTATATTATGTATGAATGTACTGTAAGCTTTTTATTGATTCCTCAAAGAGAAGCTTGAAAGCAGTTTTTTACATGTTAGAAATAAAAGGCCTACTCTCCATCCCTCTTGCCCACTCTGCCCAGTTAAAAGAACCTTATGACAATATTGAAATCTTGTCAAATGCAATCCACTATTCTGACTACCATTTCCATTTATGTGGGGACCTTAAGATCATTGGAATGTTAATGGGATTGCAAAGCATGTTTACTTAACACTGTTGCTTTTTATGTTTGTGGGAGTCGTGCCACAGCACAACACTATGAAACAAAAAAATGACTGACAGGAATTCATACATACCTGGAATGAAAAATATTCAACACATTCTTTTAATAAATCCTGATAAAGTTTTAATGCCACCATTGCATATCAAGCTAGGATTAATGAAAAACTTTGTAAAAGCTATGGCCAAACACTGTTTGAATGGCTTTCAATTTCTTGGTAAAAAGTTTTTAAAATTAAGCCAAGCCAAGTCGAAAGAAGGAATCTTTGTTGGTCCACAAATTCAGAATGTCTTTAAAGACCAAGAGTTTGAAAAAGCTTTAAATACATGGAAACTACCATGTTTTTCTGATAATAACACCTACTGTGATTTTGTACAGTGACTTTAATATAAACCCTACCCTTAAAATAAGTTTTAGTTGGCTGGAGACAACAAAACTTCCTAATCTCAGCCAATCACATTCTTCCCTAATCTCAGTTAAGCAAAAACTCTGCTGAAATTTCAGAACCCAATGACTTGCAAGACATTCCAGAGGATGATGATATGGTTGTTTTTGAATAAATTGTTGTTAACGAGTTTATGAATATAAAAAATGTTAATGAATTGTTGATAGCTTTTCATAATTTCTGTTCATTTAAAAATCTCCTAATTTTTATTTGGTAACTTTATTTTTTGATATATCAAAACAAGATATCCTCCAAAAATAAGCCCTAGTGTAAATTTCAGATTGAAAATTAGTATAACCCCTGTTTTATTCTCGGGAAAACAAGTATGAGTTTGGCATGCATTTAAATAGATTTGGTCAAATTTTCTGAAAAATTTCAAGTGACCATCATACCAATGCTTTGCAGAGTTGCTTGCAACATACAAAGAGATGGGGTGTCACATGTCTTTGAAAATGCATTTTTTTCATTCACACTTTGAGTTTTTTTCTTAAAAATTTTGAAGCAGTTAGTGATGAGAAGGGTAAAAGATTTCACCAAGACATCCAAGCAATGGAAGAAAAGTATCAAGAAGTTTAGAATGAGGGTATAATCAGTGATTTTTGCTGGATGTTATACTGTGATGATCCAACCCATGCATACAAATGAAAATCATATGCCAAATCTTTTCAAACTTTCATTTTAGAACTGGTATTGATTGCAGTACTAAATGTTGCCCAGGTTGAAAGTAATCATTTTGCCATGCTATTCTTAAACAAACTTTCTTAAGGCTACTAAAAACAAACTTTCTTAAGGCTATTCATAAGCAGCTTTTGTTAAGACTACTCATGTTAAGACTAACAGTTTCTTAAGACCACCCAAGAACAAGTCGTTTCAAGGCATTCAATCAACAATCTTTTTCAACACTACAATAGACAAAAGAGTCAGCCCATTGTCCAATTTCCAGTCTATTGGTAAACACCCACAACAATAAATTAGACTTGCTTGTTTAACCATTTATTAACCGTAACAGCATGCTAATCTATTTAGCATGTCAAAACCGAAACAAATGCCATGATAGTGGCAGAGACATTGCCATTTATACGGTATAAAATGCTCACATCCCATCATATCTATAAAACCTGATGTACTAGAAAAAAAACTAATGCCAGATTCAGAATCAGTGCCCTACCATTACCCAAAAATAAGTGCTCTTGTTCTCGTTTAAAAGCTATTTTTTGTTGACCTTTTGTGTAATTATTTTAATTTTTTATTTATCTAATTTACTTTATCTAAAATATTATTTTATCTAAAGAAAATTACTAATAACTTGCTTCATTATGATTAAAATAAAATTTTGAATTTAATCAAAAAAAGTCTACCATAAAATATCATAACCGTAAATGCAGATTAGATATAAATGCAATTAGCAAGGCAATATTGCACATAAAAATGCATGATTATGTGGCATCAAATTAGGCAACTAATATAAAAAATGAATTTAACATTTAAACAAATTTTAGTTACAATGACTGAACTCAGTAAAAATGAATTTTTTATGATTATACAGTTAATGACTAATAATTTCAAGTATATTTGTATTGATTTGCTACTAAAATTCAAAACAATAAGTTTGATAAAAAAATAGTTTAAAATTTAATAATTTGGTTTAAAGTTCACAGCTGTTCAAATGTTAATAGCAAATGCTTTTGTGAATGATATAGAACACAGATATAAAGAGAGGAAAAATATTTAATATGATTAAAAATGTAAAAGCAATTTATTCCTGAAATTGTATTTAAAAGTCAGTAACAGTTGTAAAGTAAAAAAAAACAATGACAAATAAAACTTTATAAACTTCTTTAAGAATAAAAGCAAAGGCAGAAAGGCACAGTTATACAAGATGATCTTTATTTTAACATAATATTTTAATTTATTTAAATATTGTAATGTTTTGCTCAACCTTTTTGCATATGTTTCCTGAGTATGGCAATTAAATTTACAAGTATGTACCTCACTTTGGGACAAAATAGATGATGATGATTTTACTTTTAAGATTAGTGTCACAGACTTTACTTGGAAATCCAAGAGACCAGTTAAACAAGGTAACTCAAATACCAGCGCTAAAGTAAAGCTCTATTTATTTTTCTATTTATTCCAGCTTGAGAAGTAGTTTGCTGTAGAATTTAAGCTTTTTTTTCCCATTAGTTCCAACTAAGTTCAAATTGATTCATTTGAAAACTTCTCTCCCCAAACAGACAGAGACCACTGTCTCTAACTATAAAATGTATTTACAAAATTCACAGAACTAATGATTCACAAAAACTTTTCTCCCATGCTTTGCCAAACTTCAAAGTGATTCCAGCACTAAAACTAAAATTCATCCAATACACAAAATAATTCTATCTCTATAGAATTAATCTCTGAAAACACTGGCGTAAAGCAATTCGTAAACTTGTTAATCAATTCACTGGTGTAACCCAAATCTACACTGGAATCAACACTGGAAACAACACTGGAATAAAATGCAAACCAAGTGCTGGCTTATATAAAAGCACATCACATGACACCAGGTTATGGTAGAGCATATTTGAATTTACCAGTAGCAATTAAAATAGAGTTCACATTTGGTCATTGCATGCATTTACAGAGAACAGCCAATTAGAACCTCTGGACAAGAATGGATTAATATCATTAGAAATCTGGTTAGAAAAAGAACATTCAAAACAATTGTGAAACAGCTTGCAAATAAGTTAAGTAAAATAAGTGGGAGTTTTACCAAAAACTTAGGGATTATTACTTGGCCATAAAAATATTATGTCATAATAAAAATTAAAATTATTGGAAAATAGAAAATTAACCATAGGTTTGTGAAGTTAAAATTTTGTGAATGAAGTGTGACAATTAAAAAAACCTTTAAAACTATAAAAATTTATGCAAAATTAGTTTAAAGTTTATATCAAAAAATCTGGTAAATAGTAAGACATGAGAATTTTAGAGCACAAATACAATTTAAAACATATGTAAGAATTGCCAAAATTAAAGAAAATCAATTTAAAAAAATAATAATAAATACACTCTAGTCCAGGGATTTTAATCCTTATTTTGGACTTCAATTTACTTTTTGGATGAAATTGACAAAATTAGAGGCAATTTCAAAGTGATGATCCCCTTTTTTTTGGTTTTCACTTGACTTTTGGAAAAAAAAAAACAAATTCAGAGACAGTTTAAAAGTGATGACTTTTTTTTTAATTTTTACTTGACCTTTGGGCAATGCTTTGAGCAGGGAGTTGCAGATGTTCAAAAATCTCTGAAAAGGGGTCACAGACCACCAAAGTTTAAAAACCACCACTATAGTCAAAGATAGTTCTAAATTTAAAGGCAGTAGCTAGAGATTAGGTACCAAAATCCAAATTTTTTAAAATCAAAGCTCAGATACCAGACTGGAAACTTTTTAAAAAAACAAGGTCTAATATGAAATGCCAAATTTTTGAAAATTAAAAGGTCTGGTAATGGCTTTTTTAATAAATTGTGGTACTGTATTATCATTTTTATGCAACATCTTTTACAATAAATGTGGCACAGGGAAGGTGCTGATAAACAGAATGCAATATTTGAGTTCAATTCCTGGTTAAAACAACTTTTTCTAAGTTACACATTAAAATATTTGCAGATTCAGTAAATATAGTTAATATCCAAAATTAAGCTTAAAATTAGGAATTAGATAAGGTTTTATGACTTAAAGCCAAATCAAGTTTAAATTTTTTTGTTTGAGTGTAAATTATATTGGACCCACATAAAGTTTTAAATCATTTTTACTCTAAATTAGCTTTGACTCCTCACCAACTATTTAAACTTAGCATAAAAACAATAATATGACAATCTATATAAAAATAAGTCATTACAAATTTAGCTTAAACCACAATTTAATTATTGTCCTAGCCTAAATTTTGGTTTTCTTGCCATGATTTTTAAAGTGTTTATAATTATATTTTTCAAAACCTGCAGTTTTTTGTCTAACAATTAAAATAAGGATTAAAATTCTGGAAAAAACTATAAAAATTAAGGCTAGGGCTACATTTAGTAATTTAAATTGGTTTAGAATAATTTAAATTGCTTCAAATATAAATTAGAGTATATAAAGTTTTTAAATTCATTCAAAAGTTTTTAAAATCATTCAAAACTTTATGCAAGTTCAATATAATTTCCACTTAAACCAATGTAATTTAAGCTAATGTAAGCTTAATTTAGTTTAAAGTTTTTAAACTTTACTTTCCAGTCCTTAGCTTAATTTTGAATATTACATACATTTATACCAAATCTGTACGTATTTTAAGGTTTTTAACCAGAGAGGAATTTTTTTTAAATGCAATTGAACGTTTTTGAAGAACAGTCAAAAGTTTGATTTATTTTGGTAAATTTGACTTTTATGTGTGCAATTGTATTGAGTAAATTGTTTTGCTTTGCTTACTTCATAATTGTTAATGGTTGCTTTTTAGTTAATCATACTGCTATTAATTTCATGGTAATAGCTATGGTTTTTGTGTTAATCCTACATGAAACTATTACTCTTGAGCTTTTTTTCATTTGCTAATACTAATACATGTAATTTCATAGTAATGAATATTAGTCTAAAAAGTTTATTAAATTTAGGTTAAATTGTAAGAACTAAGTTTCTCTCCTTTGCATACTGATATAAACATACTAATTAGGCTACAAACTGTATTTCCAATGGGGGAAATTTAGTTATGAATATCAGTTGAGGGGTCTATGAAATGAAAAAGGTTGAAAACTACTAACTTAAAACCCATTAACAAACCTTTTAATTTTAAAAAGTTTGTATTCTGGTACCAGATCTTAGATTTATTAGAAAATTTGTATTCTGGTACTCAACCTCCATCTTCTGCCTAATTTAAACAAAACTTGACTTTTAAATTTAGATTTTATGCAAATTTTGCAAAATTAAGATATTTTGAATTTTTGCATATAAGAAATAAACCTATATGCAAGATACTATAAACGATCAAGATTTTAATAACTATTTTAAAAAATTATTCTTACAATTCGACTAACTATAGTTTTAAACTGCTTGTTTTGAATTTTATGTAACTTCTAATTTGTTCTAAAAAGTTCTAAAAAGTGTAGGCAGTGTATAGGCAGTGTATGGGCAGTGTAGGCAGTATAGGCAGTGTGGGAAGTGTATAGGCAGTGTAGGCAGTGTGGGCAATGTAGGCAGTGTGGACAGTGTATAGGCAATGTAGGAAGTGCAAGCAGTGTGTAGGCAGTGTAGGTAGTATTGGCAACTGGGTTATGAGGCGGGATCGGTGGTAGTGGTGGTGGGTTTACCCAACCCATTCCTGGAGATGGGGGCACGGATCAACTCTGCAGAGTCCCAGTAATTAGGCAACTCCCCACAGACAGGACCAGAGGTGCAGAATAGAGACGGAGTAGCCGAAGATGGCCCGATGCATAGGGTCAAGTACAGGGCAGTCCAGCACCAGATGGGAAAGGTCCTGTGATTCAGAACCACAGTTGCTGCATGAAGGAGTCTCGACTTGACCAATTCTGTGTAGATATGTGTCAAGGAGAGTGCTGTGCCCATTGCAGCATAACCAAGAGACAGCAAAGCAAGCAGAGCAAGGGAAAGTAAGCTCCTTGGAAGACACTGGGGAGATTTGATGTTGGAAGAAACCAGATTGGATACTATGTCTCCAACTGGTGTAAAGGGATAGTCTATAAGTGATAGGAGAAGCACTAATATCTTGGAGGGGTCAGGAGAGCTCCAAGTTTTGCAAGAGAATCAGCTAAGTCATTTCCTGGGAGGGAAAAATGACCAGGTACTCATTGAAAATGGACTACCTCAGATTCAGATAGAGTATTAAGGAGATATTGTGTGTTGGAAAGGGATTTGGGGGTTAAGTAGGGTAAAGGAGCAGAGAAGGTTGATAGGACAGATAGAGTCAGAGAATAAGGTGACAGATTCAAATGCACATGTCTTGCTAGAGTGAAAGATAAACCACTCAAGAGCATGAAGAATGGCATAGGTCTCGGCACAGCAGCTGGTGGCCCAGAGTCCAATCAAGAAGGAGAAGGAGGTAGCAATGATACACTTTGTACATTTAATGTGGATCTCTGCCCCAGCCCAACTGGAAGCAAACCATCAGTCCAGGCAGTGATGTCGCTGTGGGGTAGGGAGAATAGATGGGAAGTAGCCATGGCATTGCAAAGGGAGGAAGGGTCATTACGAGAGCATGGAGAAGAGCGTTGAGATAGTGTAAAAAGAAGGAGTAGACCAAGGAGGTTTAGGAGGGCAAAGGATTAGAGGTTCGCAAGGGAGATGTAGGTTATGGGTAAGGTTATGTAAATGAAGAAGGATCTTCATGAACCTTTCTTGAGATATGTGTGGGGGTTAGAATTTGCAAGAGAAGCTAGAGGAAAGAGTTCGGTAAAGGTGTGGGTGGGTTCAGAAAGAGCAAATGTTGCAAAGCTAGAGGGAGGGGCAGTGGGTATCAATATAAAGGTAATCATCCTAGCAGAGTTTATTGTAATTCAATGAGGGATGGTGGGAGATAGAGTTAATTAAAGGAAAAGTAGGAATAATATTAGAGGTAGGAAGGTGGTCTGAGCCAAGGTCCAGAAGGGTCTGCCATGTGTATTTGGAGACCATGGGGGCAGGAACCAAGGAGAGATCAGGGGAAGAGCGGTTTTCAGTGGTCCGGTGTAGTAAGGTGTGGTGATCAGGGTTGTTAAGAGCTAAGAGATCAAAAGAAAGGAGCGAGTTAACTAATTGGTCTTCCGGGCCATGTGAGTCCCAGGATGAGTGATGGCAATTAAAATCACCGAAAATGTAAGTAGTAAGGGATGATGGTAAGAGGAAGGGTGAGAAGGATTTAGGGCAAGAATCAGAAGAGCAGATAAGAGGGCCATAAAGATTGAAAAGGTGTATAGGTGAGGCCCCTTTTATTTTTTAACTGTGATAGCTAAATAATCGCAGCTGGGATCAAAAGAGGAAAGGTGTTGTGTAGAGAGAGGGCAGCAGGTTGGACCGTTTTTGGCAAGTATAAAAAGACCACCTCCCAGGTTTTCTGTAAAATTGGTAGTTCCTCTTCTCGTCATAGAGTGGTCCTTTTTAAGAGTTTTGTAGCTGGGGATGTAAAAAGTGGAGTCAGAAGAGAGGTGTGACATTTAGAGAGGTGTCAATTCAATAGCAATATTATAAATGCGCAATTGCAAAATCAATAAAAAAACCTGCCTGTGCTGCCTACACTGCCCACACTACAATGTCTATGATGCCAAGCAAGGTTGTGAAAAAAATTTTGACTCCAACTCTGACCCCACTTTTACACAATTTTTTGGCTCCTACTCCCATTGCAACTTTTTAAACCTTTATGACTATAATTCCAACTCTGACTCCAGCTTTTTGAAAACTTTTGACTCTGACTCCATCAAATCTAAAAAACAACTCCGGTTTCAACTCCTCCCTAAAGTGCGACTCCAGCTCAAATCCTGCCCCATAACCCTGTTGCCAACACTGCTTACACTGCCTATACTACCTATACACTACCTATACACTGCCTATATTACACTGCCTATTAGGAATATAACTTTTTCCAGTTTTCTAACCCTGTGTCATTTTTCAATGAATAATATTAAAATAATCTAAAAAATACTATTTTTGCGTTGATTGGTCTAAAAAACTTTGTGCACATCAATCAAAATTTATTAGTTATTTACATTCTTTATTAAAACAAATTACAATCATGTTTACAATGTTTCATAAACGATTTTTCTGGCAAAAAATATAAAAAAACTTTTTATTTTCATTAAATAATTTTTAAACTCATTAAAAATGGTTGGTAGCAACAAATTTGCTGCTTGGATACTTTTTTGGTTGGCTATTTTCAATAATTTCCTGCATTTATTTAACTGCTCTCTCTGCAATTATGTTTGTTCTTGGGATATTAATTTTTAAAGACTCCTGATTATAAAATTTCAAAAATGTTGACAATGCTTTTGGGCAATTTTGTGACTTAATTGCATCATGAAGACACTCATACATACTTGTATCATAGAGCTGATTGTGGAACCAAAACCTCAACCAGTCTTTCAAAATAAATTGGCAAATGTTTTCAATTTCTAGAATTCGGTATGAGAAAGTAAGCCATTAGAGCATATGAACCACAAGAGTTCCACCTGGCGTTGTGAAGAGCTGGAAGGTTTTTTCATTGAAATTTTGGCCATTTACAAGTCTCTTAAGCAAAGCTGATATAAAAACCTAAAATCATCTCTCCAACCAGGGTTTTCATTCAATAACAGTTCAGAATCATGCTCATAGTTAGCTTTCAAAACTTTATAATTGTTGGTGATTTCATTTATAAAATTGTATGGCAATTGAGGGCTTCTGGTTGAACCGCCTAATTGAAAATCCATTATATACCTCAAAACGAGATCAAGAATATGGTGCTGACATCCAATAAACTGAGGTTTTTCATATCCTTTTTCACTCATGGCTTTCTGAAAGTTCACTACAACTCCATTTTCTTTACCAGTATTGACTGCTGTGGTGTCGCATACTATCATTTTAATGCTCTTCCAAACATCATATTCGTCCATTAAAGTTTTGATTTCTTTGAAAATAGCTCTAGAAGAACCATTTTTGCAGGTAAGAATTCCCAAATTTATTAACCTATCTTCATTTTGAAGACACACAACTTGATATTCCGTTTTCAGTATAACTTTTCCATCAAAATGAAGGCAAAACGTTTCACTTTGTAAAATTGCCTTGATATTTACATTTTTAGGCTCTGCCTCTTTGATAACATGTTTCCAAACACCAACCTGAGTCAGTAAAGCTATATCAACACCATCTTTAAGCGACTTACATATGATTGCTGCCTTTTTCCATGATATAGAGTGCTTGCTTATGAGCCTAGCTGCAGACACCGCTGAACTATACTTGCTGAATTTTTCCTCCACTGGTTTGAAATCATCATTGCTTTCATTGTCAATACTATAAGAGATCATATCATTTTCTTTGTTTATTTCACAACTTAAAGGAGTTGAATGAGAGCCCGAGGTACTTGGTTGACTTTGAATGAACTTTCATTTTGAAGGATGAATTGAATTCAAATCTGCTTCTTTTCTGGTGCTGTACCAAACTCGACCTGACATTTGAATCTTGGTGGTGTAAAGTTTCTTATCTTCTGAACATAGCCAATTACCATCTACTTTAGTTATGTCAAAAAGATTTTTCAATTCCTTTTCTACTTGTTCCAATTTTCTTTTTCTATATTTTATATAAAGATCAACAACACTTCTTGTTTTAGACTGGACTTTCTGGTGTGATACAATGGGAAAGTTTAAAGATTTCAATCATCTTTATTAATCATCTTTATTCTGATAATTCTACTTTTTTCTGAATCACATAATTCAAGATAGTGACCCCCAATATGTTTTTTTGTCAGCATTTTGCATAAGTCAGATAAACTTACTGTTACCAATGGAAGGTCTGGTCTTCTTTTCACAGAGTATGTTTTGGGTGAGTTTTTACTATTTGTTTTTTGACTCATGTAAAAAAAGACAATGAAATTTATGGCTTTGAAACAAAGATGAAAAGTATTTGTAAATTGGCATCATAGTTTTGCAAATTTCAAATGTAATATAAAAAGAAACAAGGTCAATTCTGTCAAATATTGTACAAAAAGAAAAAACTAATTTTTAAAATAAGCATATAAAAGAAAGCTTACTTATCCCAGAGTTAAAAAAAAAGAAAAATTTTGGGCAAAAGTAGCATTTTCAGGCATATTTCATTAAGCAATGCGTGCGGACTTTTTTGCGCAAAAGGCAAAAAAAATGTTTTTTTAACCTCTAAACAAAAAGTTTTATCAAATAAAGCAACAGACTTTTTGATTTGAAAAAAATGTTTAAAAAGTTATATCCCTACTGCCTATACACTGCCTACACTGGCTACACTGCCTACACTGCCTATACAGTGCCCACACTGCCTACACTGCCTACACTGCCTACACTGCCTATTAGGATGGGCTGAATAGAAAAATTTTTATTTTTAAATGGCAATCATTCTAGTTCTTGGGTTTTGATGCAAGAACACTATTTATGATGAAAAAAAGCAATATTTATCATAAATAGTCGACCCACTCCACTTTATAGAATTAAGTGCAAATTTTTTTCAAATTTTGGTGATTAGAAAAGAAAAATAGCTAAATTTCTTTTTATTTTACATGTAAAATGAAAATTATAAAAATATATAAAATAAGAACGGAAATCAATTATACACTATAATTCAAAACTTCTTTTTGACTCAAAGTTTTTCATCAACTTCCTTGATCTTATTTTATTCCAAATCAGACCATCCCTACAGTCATGTCCAACTACTGTTTAGTGTTTCCGCAGTTTTTTTGGAGTGGGTCAACTAATATGAGAGACCACTAACTTTTTTTATTATAAATGGTGTTTCTAGATCAAAATCTAAGTACTGGGTAGGTTGCCTTTTTAATTTAAAACTTTCAGCCCACCCTACTGCCTAAATACACTGCCTATACACTGCCTATACACTGCCTACACTACCAATAAACTGCCAATACACTGCTTACACTTCTTACACTGCCTATACACTACCTACACTGCCTATACACTGCTTACACTGGTAATTTAGAGTAACTGTGATAAAAGTAGGTTTTAAACTGCAACTTGTTGATTTGTTCACCATCAATATTACCTTCCTACTTACCTGTTCTTGTAACTTTTCATCAGACAAAATATTTAAGGTACTACTTATGGGAAACAACAAGCATGTATCTCTGTAGTATATACTGTATTGCCACATAACTTTTTGCTTTGAGTTCAATTACCTCCAGTTTGATTTGACAAATTATCTATTGCTTGTGGTGTAACAAATAATTTTGTATATTGTAAATCTTTGTTTGCATTAATTTGATTTGCTTATTTGGGTAAGTATATTTTTATCTTACTTATTTTGTGAGGTTTCCTACAAATGTATTTTTGGCAAATCCAGATTGGCCTTGTGATATTCTTTAAACAAACTCTTCTTTTGGCTTTCATTTATTAAATCAAGCTATTTTAATGAAAAAAACCTCCCTAACTAATTAGCTTTCCCCCACCTATCTTTATTTCATAGAATATAAAGCCAACATTCAATTCATCCATGTTCTTTATTAGGATTAGGACTTAATCTACTTTTTCCAATTGTGTTGGTGAAAAGCCCAAAACTGTTTTCATCAAAGTTTTCAAAACCAAACAACTCAAAAAAATTCTTACAAAATTTGAGTATGAATCAACCTGAGAATCTGCTCAATTTGAGTTCAATTTATGCTGCTATATAATTTAACCTTTAGCAAATAATTTATTGATCATTCCAGGCAAGCAAATTTTAAAGCAGGTAAAGAAATATAAAACATCTTTTGCTAATCAAATGTACCAGCAAAATGTATAACAATTGCATTTCTAAGATCAATTCAAAACACCATTTGGATCGAAATATGTTATACATAAATGCAGCTCAATTAGGTTAATTCTAATCAGTGCACCCATTGCACAAAACACAGTCAAGTAATCAATTAAGCTCAAAGATAAAACAACATATGCCATAGTGTGAACAATGTATATTAGTGTGTTTTAAAGTGCTCATAAGAATAAGAAACATTTAAATATTTTAAATGAAAACAATGACTGCACAATTGTTGGACCATTAAACATTTCATTTTCAAACAAACAGCCAAACTACTTTTACAAAATTCAATAAAAATTCTCTTTGTAATACTGAAGTTAATTTTTTGTAACCAAACTGAGGAAAAAAGTGTAATAAAGCAATCAATATATTCTAATACATTATTATTGTAAAGTAGCCTCATGGCTTGTTGCATTTACCAAGAAGCTGGAGTAAATTTTGTAAGAGCCAGTGCTTGTTTCAATGCAAGAGAAAAATTTAAAACTTTTTTATAAACATTAAACAAAAGTGCATTTGAGAAAGTAAATATTTTGGCATGAGGTCCTACTTTATAGTCAATAGCAACAAAGTCATTATAACCTCAAATTTTTTGGGCTTCACTTCAGCATCCGTCATTTGATAAAAAAATTTTCAAAGCTATTTTTATTATTGGCACAGCACTTGCTATGATGAAATACTGGTACAAAGCACAATGGTTTTTTCAACATGAACTAAATTAATGCAATTATTGCTCTTTGGTAATGCTGGTAAACTTTAATATCTACCATTCCTAATAGTAGCATTTTACAGCTATAAAGAAATTAATTCATGTATCAATTTATAAATTAATTTATTTTAATACTCCATATCATTTAAAAGTGCTTTGTTGTTTTAAATAAAACAAAAATTTTTTAAATAAAAATTTGTTTTTTTTTTATATTTTGCACCCTTATTGAAATTTACTACACCAATTATTTGGATGTTTTTTTTGAAAACAATTTTTTTAATATGAACATGTTTATTTATATGGTTATTATATTTTTTAAGGCCTCATATAATTTAAATTTTAACTCCCCCTCTACCTAATATTAGGTTCAAATTTGACCAAAAAAGGTATAACAAGCATTTTGGTTTGAAAAGTAAAAGCTAGGTTAATAAGATACATTGGATGAAGTTGAACAGTGAAAACTTTATGTAAGTCAACCTTAATTGTCTTAAATATGATCAAACTGTGTAATTTTTAATTTGCATAACTAACAGATTAAGCTATGTGTTACTGAAACAATTAGTTGGGTACCCCTGAATATTTCAAAAGGCACATGAAGCCACACATGAAATAAACGTTAAATACTGCAGGAGCCACATTAAGACTTTTAAAATAAAGTCTAGAGATGCACAGAGCAGCATTATGCCATAGAGTAAACCTCAAATATTGCAGGAGATAAAAAAATACTTTAAAATAAGGTCTAGAATTGTGTGGAGCTGCATGAAGAGCTTTAAAATACTATGTAAAGATGTATAGAGCTGCATAAAGCCACAGGGTAAACTTAAAATACTGCAGGAGCTGCATGAAAACATTTAAAATAATGTCTACCATGGAGACCTTTAAATTAAAGTCTGGAGATGCATGGAGCCACATGGAGACCTTTAAAATATTGTATAGAGATGTATAAAGTCCCATGAAGCCACAGTTCCTACAGCATTTGAAGTTTACTTGATGGCTCCATGCAACTTCATACATCTCTACACATTATTCTAAAGGTCTTCATGCAGCTCCATGCATCTCTAAACAACTTTTTAAAGATCTCTATGCAGTTGCATGCTTCTCTAAACAACTTTTAAAGGTGTCTATATCATTCCATCAGTACTTAAATGGTAGTCTGTAGCTCTATGCATCTCTAGAACTTATTTTAAAGGTCTCCATGAACCTCCTGTAGTATTTTAAGTTTATCTTGTGGCTCTATGTGGCTCCTGTAATATTCTAAGACACTGCAATTATTCAGTTTAAAATAGAATCACAATTGTCAAAACAACACAGTTGATTAAAACCAGCATCAGCTAGCTTTGAACAGCATATTATAACATAACAGCCTATATTTAATTATGACACAAAGCAAGTCTTTCAAAAGCAAATTGTTTTAGTCTATAACAGTTTAAACATCCTAATCATAACATAAAGCTACAATTAAAGTCTTTCAGAAGCAAATTGTTTAGTCTATAACAGTTTAAACATCATATTCAATAGCAATCCTTACATGGAGCACAATCTTTCATAATTTCTCAGATATTAAAAGCATCAAGATAATCAGAAAAAACGAAAAAAATGTAGGTAAATGATTTTTAGTGTTTAATAACTTTAACCAAAATATAAACCAATAGCCAAATGTCTGTCTTGTCGATTCTTCACTACAGCACAGTTAAAGCAGCTGAAATGTTAAATGAACTGTTTGAAAAACTTTATATTTGAAGATTGTCAACTAGGTTAAAATGGAACAAAATCCAGTTTTTTCATGAAACTATACCAGTATGATTCTGACAGAACTAAAAATCATAACAAAACAAGAACAGTGTTTTCAAACTATAAAAACAAATATTATATTTTGTTAACATTAAACTTCTTTTTTAGCTGTAGAAGCCCAACCAAAAAATCTTTAAAATGCTCTAGGTCATGGTTTTAACCTTTTTAATACCATGCTCACTTTTCAACCCAAGGTGACTTAACGACCCACTTAAGTTAACAAATACTAATTTCCCTTGCAAAAGTCTGATAATCTCTAAAAAAAAAAAAAGTCCTCGCTTTGAATTTGTTTGGATTTCTTGATTTTCGTCCCAAAAACGGAAATAAAGATCCTTGCTTAAAATTTGTTTCTGATTTTTTAATCATAATACTCCATTATACTTATTGCTTTCATTTTAATTTCTGCTCTGTGGCCCACCATGGGCCCATGCCCAAAGATTATAAAATTCTGCATATTTTTTGAATGCCCCTCGCATACAACTTGGCCAGCTTTTAGAAGAATTGTAACTATTTTTCTAATGCACAAGTTTTGACCTGCAAGTATTTAGTTTCTTTTAATCACTGATCTCTTGGATATGAGAGTAAACCACATCCAGTTGTAATCTTATTTTTGTTAAGTTGGGATGAATAAGGAAACCTTGTCACACCTTTATCCATCTCACCTTTGGGAAAGGTGTAGCACCAGTTAGCCTCCCAAACATCAGTTATTAAAAATTAAATTTCCTTATAATAGACTTGGACTAATAGAATTTGGTTGAAATTGTTAGAAATTGACATACAGGTTGATAGCAGGCTGCTTTATTTCTATATTTGATTAGCATTACCTTGGTGTCTTGTCTTTTGTTTATGATTGTCTACAGCTTGTTTTGCATATATTGTGTGTTAAGGGTCAGTGACCATACATTTTTTAATAATTACTTTTGTAATTTTTTTATTGGTGCATGTTTTAATGTATATCGTTTTGTCACTAATTCCTTGTGTGAGTTTTAATATTAATATCTGTTGTGTACAGGACAAAAAAATAAAATCGTGATTGATTGAACTTTTTGATAAAGTATGTTATACTTTATGAATCATACCCAAATTAAACTGTCTTCTTGCATTAGGGCCGTTCTTGTGTTTTGCAAATTAAAAATTGTAAATTTTCGTCATAGGTTATCTCTTTTTAAAAGTAAAAACAAAAAATTTGTAATTATCACAAATTTTATTACCTTAATTTATCACACATTTATTACCTTAACGATTTTTAACACCATTAAATTTAAAACTGAATTGATATTAGAATGAGACTAATTTTTTTAACGAAAACACAGAGAATGAGAAAACCTATAAACCACTGGTAGTAAGCAGCAAACCTGCCCAGCGCTTATTTACAGGAAACAAACAACCTAACCTTTACTTTACCCACAACACCTTACTAAGTTACTGGCAGCTTGTATAATTTGTTCTATTAATCAGGTAATTCAGGCTTCGCTGTTCCGAAAACAACACTAGGAATATTGACTGTTGATAGAGTGGATCCATCCTAAATACACTAATCGTGGTGAATTTAAGTACCACACACCAGCAGAGATGAGCGGTCGAGTAGTCTAATTCGAAGAAAAACCAAGTAAAGTGAGAGTTAGTTTTAGGGAGAAACAGAACAGAATTAGTTTCACAGAGAAAGTAGTTGGTTAAATAAAAACTAAGTTTTTCTTGAGCATTTCTACAAATTTTTAAAAATTCGAAAAATTTTGCATCCGCGAGAACAATTTGCGCGGCGTTTTTTCTATTTTTATCTTTTAGAACAGTGGTTTTTTTTTTTCTATTTTTATCTTTTAGAACAGTGGTTTCCAACGGCCCAGATGGTAGGTGCTTTCACGCAGCCTGGGCCGTGAGTAAGTCTGTTTATTGATTTCAAAAATGACAGACCGAAACCGAACCTACCAAAACAAAAGGGTATCCACCCATTCCGATGTTCAGTGTGGGTCTGCTAATCGGCAAACGTCCTTTTCAGGACGGGGCAATGTTAGGATAAAACTTCCCTTTTCAGGGCACATTGCCAACAAGTTCCGAAGACCCACTATTCTTCAGCTGAACATCGAAGTCCTCACTGCAAGCAAGATGAACGTTCTTCATCATCTCGCTATGCAGTCTGAGGCACTCGTCATCCTATTGCAAGAGACCCACTGCACTGATGCAAAGACGTTGGTACTACCAAACTACCAACTAGCTGGGTGTTCTTTAAGCAGGAAGCATGGTCTTGCCACGTTTGTCCACGAGCGACTGAGATACACGCTTTTGGACCAATCTCCACCGACATCGGAGATCGAGTGGTTGTGTGTGGACGTTGATGGCTATAAAATAGTCAACGTCTACAAACCACCGCCAACGCAATTGCGAACCCTGGATCTCCCAGTGTTTCCTCACCCCTGTCTGTACGCTGGCGATTTTAACTGTCGTCATGCTGACTGGGGTTACGACGACAACAGTCCGGACGGTGAGTGCTTGACTGGATGGGCAAGTGTTAATTGTCTTGCCCTCCTATATAATGCCAAGGACGCTGCCAGTTTTTATTCCGACGGCTGGAACACTGGTACCAATCCAGATCTAGCTTTTGCCAGCGTAGGTCCAAATAGTCGCTTACCGGATAGACGTGTCCTTGACAAGTTTCCCAGGTCACAACATCGACCTTCGCTTATTACACCACCAAGGTTTGCTATGGCAGTGCCAAGCATGCCTGTTAAGCGATGGAACTTCCGCAAGGCCAAATGGAGTCACTACATTGCTTTGACGAATAAATTCGCAAAGACTTTGTTGCCGCCTGATACACTTGATGTGGATGCGGCTTACCAGGACTTCTGTAACACCATTAAGAAAACAACCAAAAAGACTATCCCACGCGGGTATCGAAATAACTATATTCCGTGTTGGGATGCAGAGTGTGAATCCCTCTATAAAACCTTTCTGCAGTCTCCTCAGGGAGACGACTCAAGTTTGGCTGCTACAGCTCTGCTTGCCAAGCTTGACAGAAAGCGGAGGAATTGATGGTCCGAGACAGTTCGGAGCATTGACTTCTCACACTCTAGTCGTAAAGCGTGGAGTATTTTGAACAACCTTACTGGTAGGTCACGACACTCTCCTCGTCACTGCCCCGTTTCAGTCGATGCTATTGCATCTCAGCTGGTTAGAAATGGGAAATACGAGGCTGTTGATCGCAAGTCATCTCGACTTGTTTTTCAAGAAGTGTCTGACCTTTGGAGGTCCACAACAGCAGACGCAGTAAATATCTCTGACAATTTTTCACAGAGAGAATTTGCTGCTGCCCTTCAACATTTAAAACCAGGTAAAGCTCCGGGACCTGATTCCATCTGCCCCGAGCTTATACTCCATGCTGGAGCTGCTTTGAAGTCCTGGTTACGTGACTTCCTTTCTTCCTGTTTGCGCCGACTCAAAATTCCCAAGATCTGGAGAAGAGCGTTTGTGGTTGCGATCCCAAAACCAGGAAAGCCCGTGGGGGACCCAAAGAGTTATCGACCGATATCTCTTCTCTGTGTCCCCTACAAGATCCTCGAGAGGCTTATCTACGCCCGCGTTGAACCATTAATCGATCCACTGCTCCCTAAAGAGCAGACTGGGTTCTGACGCGGGAAGTCAACCGTAGACCAAGTTGTTCTGCTAACCCAGAACATCGAGGATTCTTTTGAGGCTAAAAAGAAGGCCGGTGCCGTATTTATCGATCTGACAGCTGCTTATGACACTGTCTGGCACCGTGGCCTTACCTGCAAGCTGCTGAGACTAATTCCGGATAAGCACATGGTCAAAATGATCATGGAGCTTGTCCGAAATCGAAGTTTCACCCTTACCACCGGTGACAGCAAACAAAGCAGGCTACGCCGTCTTAAAAACGGCGTTCCTCAGGGATCGGTCTTGGCTCGCCTCCTATTTAACATCTATACGTACGATCTTCCTTCCATGATTTCCAGAAAGTTTGCTTATGCTGATGATTTAGCATTGTTGCATTCTTCTGGAAACTGGAAGGACTTGGAGGGGACTTTAAGCCAAGACATGTCCACACTGTCAGCGTATCTCCAGACTTGGAGGTTGAAGCTCAGTCACACTAAGACGGTGACGACAGCCTTTCATTTAAATAACCGAGAGGCCAAACGTGAGCTAAAGGTCTACAACAACGGTAGACTTTTACCGTTCTGTCCAACCCCTACTTACCTTGGGGTAAAACTGGACAGATCGCTCACGTTTCGTCACCATTTAGTGGCATTGCGCAAAAAACTATCCTCGCGCGTCACACTGTTGAGGTGACTCGTGGGCTCGGGATGGGGTGCTGGTGCTAAAACACTACGCATAGCCACCTTGTCTCTAGTCTACTCAACAGCTGAGTACTGTGCACCAGTCTGGTGTCGCAGTGCTTACACTTGTCTCATTGACAGTGTCTTGAATGACGCCTTGCTCATAGTTACTGGATGCCTGCGTCCCACTCCAACGGACCACCTACCTATACTCTCAGGCATCCAGCCAGCTGAGCTTCGCCGAATGGGAGCGACACTATCCTTGGATTACCGTGGATCTCTGGACCCCGATCATATCTTGTATGGTCTGTTAAGTGGGTCCTCAGATACTCGCCAAGTGAGACTAAGATCCAGACGCCCGTTTGTGCCAGGTGCGCGGAATCTCTTGGACAACCTTGCCAGACTTGGTATCCGCGCCGCTGAATAGACAAATCACAAATGGAAAACGGAGTACTGTGAAAATGCTTCCAGGCTCCGTGCTTTTGTGCCCGAGACCGGTGCCAGACCTGTTGGGATGGGCTTACCCCGAGCAGCTTGGGTTAAGCTCAACCGCCTGCGGACTGGTGTTGGGCGATTCCATTCGTCCATGCACAAATGGGGTCTCGCTCCTTCACCGAATTGCGAGTGTGGCACCTCTGAGCAAACCGCAGACCATGTACTAACAGCGTGCCCTATACATCGGGCACCACATGGAGCACGAGGTCTGACGGTTTTGGATGACGAAACTCGATGCTGGCTTAATGACATCACTGCCAGCGTCTGATCCAGGCAGTGCAGCAGTCTGGGGTAGTAAAAGGATAAACCCTGGGCCCCAGTCCTGTTTGTGTCTGACCTGGAGTGGATACCTCTTCAAACGACGACGACGACGACGACGACGAGTGGTTTCCAACAATGGCGATATTAGAACTCAAAAAGTGAGGGGGCTACGTTGGGGCCAAGGTATATTAAGAAGGGGCGAGTAGCAAAAGCATAGGAGAGGAAAATTGTAAGTTAAAGGGCCTATTGCCTCCGGGTTTGGAACAGTAGGTATTGCAGGCATAAGCGTACCAGCCAAAAAAAATTTAGGAGTGCAATGAAGTTTTTCCCAAAATTTCTAATGTTTTCCCAAATCATATTTTTCTATTGCTTTACGGATAGGACAAAAAAATTGACTAAGATTATCGGACGAAAAACAAATTTCGTCTTAAAATCATGGTGATCTCTAAAAAAAAAAGGTCTTCATTTGGAATCAGTCTCATATTTCTCAATTTTTTTCCCAAAATCAAGGTGTTCTTTAAAAACAAAAAAAGGTCTTCTTCTAGCTAACTTTGGTAACTATTTTTTGCAGTTGATTATTGTCACTGCCCTAAAATTCCTGCCTTTGCCCAAATTTTTCATATCGCTGCCCGAAAAATTATGGTTTTGTCCAAATATTTTTCTGTTACTGCTTGAAAAATTTGAATTTTGCCCAAATCTTGGAAATTTGGGGGGAAATTGCCCCCTGCCCCCCGGCAGGTACGGCTATGATTGCAGGAGTGGCCAAACCTATACCCTGTTCAAGCTGCATTATCACAAATTTAAACATTTAAAAAGCCGCAACACAAAAATCTAAAAACATATTCATTTACTCATTTACTGATAAAAAAAGGTCTTCACTTGAAATCATCCTCAGATTTCCCACTTTTCGTCCCAAATTTATCGTGTTCTCTAAAAAAAAAAAAAAAAAGATTTTCACCTCGAATCGATCTCGTATTTTCCTATTCTTGTCCCAAAATCATGATGTTCTCTCTACAAAAAAAAAGGTCGTCACATGAAATCATTCTCAGATTTCGTATATACTTTTTTAATTTTTCAAAAGGTTCAAAGAGCCACCAGCAAGGGTTCGAAGAGCCGCCGTTTGACCACCCCTGGTATATTGCATATAATCATAATACATATTTATTACTGAAATTTATACAACATTGATCACCATAGCAAATGATGCATTAAAAAGAAGAAATATTTAAAAGAAGTAGCCTAAAACAAACAGTAAATATACGAAACAATAAGCAAAGAGGAAAGCAATGGTATGACACTCACAAAATCTTAGTTTTAAGCACTCAGCCATTCATTCGACCGGATGGATTTCAAAATATTAGTGTAACTTAATTCTAGGATTATCATGTCGGCGGTCAAATTCATCAACAAAATTCTTGAGGTTGATACTCTCAGCTCGCGCACTTTCAATTGATAGCAATGCAATGTTGCTCAACCTGTCGTTCCTCATAGAATTTCTTAAAAATGTTTGTATCAATTTTATTTTTGAAAAACTTCTTTGACATGAAGCGCGCTGGTGACAGGGAGTGTCACAGCTATCAAAAGCAACTAGTACAAATAGTCAAATGCAGCCTTGACAAGAATTGCACTATTGTCTAACACAGGGCCGTCCAACCCGTGGTCCGCGTAAAGGTTTTGAGTGGCCCGCGCAGTATTTTTTAAAGGCCTCTGTCCAGTCAATTTTGGCAGAAGTCGAAGACAGATTTGATGTGAAGACCCTTTTTTTTGTTTTTTTTCAAATTCTAGAGATCACTATGATTTCGGGACAAAAAGTGGGATATCTGAGACTGATTTCAGGTGAGAACTTTTTTTTAGAGATCACTATGATTTTGGGGCAAAAAGTGGGAAATCTGAAACTGATTTCAGGTGGGGACCTTTTTTTAGAGTTCACTATAATTATGGGGCAAAAAGTGGGATATTTTGTTTGTTTGGCCCACTAATATTTTCGATGAGTCAAAATGGTCTTCCGCTTAAAAAGGTTGGACACCCCTGGTCTAACACATCATAGGCTAAATAAGCTCGTTTAAACTGGGGGCAAGCCGGGGCCAAGCAAAAACTGGAGGTGGCCATATGGATTCTCTGACCCCTCTCTAGAATCGCCCCTGGTTCCCAATTTTTTTATATTGCGGCGCCTACAGCACACTATTAAGCCATTTAAATTATCGCCGCACACCCATTATAGTGGTTAATAATAAAAAGGTCTTCATCTAAAATCTGTCAATAATTTTTCAATATTTCTCCCAAAATCATGGTGATCTACAAAAGGTCTTCATTTAAAATCTCTCTCTGATTTCTCGAACTTTTTCCCAAAATCATGGCTACTTTGCACTTGGAAGCCAAAATATTAACCCAAAAAAAGCCAAAAAGCCAAACAAAATTTTTGATGCCTCAAGCACAGCCGTTGGAAATCATTGTCTTAGAGTAACTAATTTCTTTTTTACTCTCATTGCAATCGGCTTTTTTTCGAAATAGACTTGACCGAGATAAGAATTGATTAGATACGGAGCAGGACTGAGGCGGCTTTTAGTCGGAGCCGGCTAATCCGACTGCTATTTATTGTAGGTTAGAATCGGATCGGACTATCGGATGTGACAATTAAAACGCATTATTCTTTACTCCGTTAGATTGTTTTCTAGGCAATTATTCAGTCGAAAAGCCAGCAAATAAAAATTCTGGTAAATGATTATGCTTAATTCAAAAATTCTTCTTTCTTTAAGGTTTAGATTCTGGGCCAATCAATTACAAAACAAAATCTTTTAAATAGTTAGTCAGTAGGGTTCCTTTTGGTCAGTCAGGTACTATTTGTCAGTCACTAGTCTAGATTGATCAGTCAGTTAGCAATGCTTTTTTCTCCAAAATATGACAAACAAATTTGTTTGTCATATTTTGAATGCGGGCCATGCGGGCCTTGCATAGCATTGTTGGCTGGGTAATGATGTTGATGTGACTACTAGTAAATTTAGTAGCCTATATTGTTATCTGTAAGCTTAACCCAGCCATCGGGGGCACATTCTGGTGTTTCCTGATGCCGATTACAAGCCTGGATAAGTGGGGACGGTTGCGGCAGGAAGAGCATCCGGCGTAAACATTTTTGCCAAAACATACAAATGCGTTATGTTGATAAATCCATACCGGATCGGTCGCGGCCCAGGTTACCAATGACCGCCTCGGGTGTCGCACGGCAGGGCACCTGTGGAAATTATGCTACTGCTGGGCTTAGTGAAAACAAGAGAAGAAAGAGAGGAGGAAGGCGAGTGAAGAGGCAACGGGAAATGTGGAAAGGGAGACGCACACTCATAAGGGTTGGTACCTTAAATATAGGGACAATGACCGGAAGGGAGAGAGAGCTGGCTGACATGATGGAGCGAAGGAATGTAGATATACTGTGCTTATGCATTATGCACTCACCGTCCGGACTGTTGTGATGTGAGGACTGTTGTGATGTGAGGCCCGCAAGGGCCCTGTACGGGCAACTGTGCGGGCCCTGTGAGGGTAGCCCGTACAGGACCCGTATCGATTTGGCCGCGGGCCCCGAAGTGGCCCCACATGGGTTTAACCGCACGGGTTTTGTGGCGACTTAATGCCGATTTCCTGCACGACGTTTTTTGGCGGTGTAATGCCGATTTTCTGCACGGTTTTCATGATGGTTTAATGCCGATTTCCTGCACGGGTTTCATGGTAGTTTAACACCAGCTTTCTGTACGGTTTTCACGGTGGTGTAATGCCGATTTTCTGCACCGTTTTCATGATGATTTAATGCCGATTTCCTGCACGGTTTTTATGGTGGTTTAACACCGATTTCCTACACGGTTTTTATGGTGGCTGATGCCAATTTCCTGTACGGGATTCGCGGTGGTTTAATGCCGACTTCCTGCATGGTTTTTATGGTGGTTTAACGCCGATTTTCTACACGGTTTTTATGGTGGCTGACGCCAATTTCCTGTACGGGTTTCACTGTGGTTTAACACCGGCTGGCTTTCTGTATGGTTTTCGCGGTGGTGTAATGCCGATTTCCTGCACGGTTTTTATGATGGTTTAATGCCGATTTCCTGTAAAGGTTTTCACGGTGTCTCAATGCAACTTCCTGCGCGGATTTTATAGTGATTTTAAATAATCTTGCTTGGAAAATTACAACATTTTACACAATGTTAAAGACAAGACTAAATAACTATAAAACCATGCTTTGTTTAGTGGATTACTTATTCTTTATTAAAACTAGTTCATTTTAATAATCCAATTTTTTGATATTTTTGTTTTTAAAATTTTTGACAAATCACAATTTTAAATTTAAACTTTATTTTTAAATTTAAACATACAAAAATTATGACAAAATATCAACAGTCGGAATTTGCTTTTGATCTTTTTATTCTTCTGCCGTCGCAGTCACGGCTGTCGCGAAGCCTTTTCAATTTCGTTCCGTTTAGCATTTTTCGAAATACGATGCTTCTTTACAGCTTCTACAAAAAATAACAACAATCCAAATTAGAATTTATTGTTTTAAAATTTTTAATATTGGACTTTTATAAATTTTTTGGTATACAAAAGTGCATCAAAGGTTAAATTAATTTAAAGGTTAGAACAAAATATCAACATCCTATTGAATTTTTGTTCGACAATTTTGAGAAAAATACGACAAATTAAAATTTTTCGTTATTTTAATTCTTCGACAAGACGCCTGATTGGTTGAAAGACTCGACCAGTTGACCGGCGTTTCTCAACCTAGGATCGCGACTCGTAAGAGTTGCCAAGTCTGTTTTGGAAACTTGCCACGATACTTTATGCAATTTTTTAAATCTTTCTTTTACAGCAGGCCTGTTTTACTTTTTACCCACTGTGGGTCCTTTTTTATTGGCAAGTTTATCGCGGGCCGCGGGCATATGTAAAATGAAAGTGAAGATGAAAAAAAAGTCTTTGTTAGTTGGCGAAGCAGAATCAGGGTATGATGATTTTTTTTAGGCTTCACTTTAATTTTACATGCGCAGTTGCACATGTAAAATTAAAGTGAAGCCTAAAAAAATCATCATACCCTGATTCTGCCTTCGCAATTACATAAAGTTGCATAGCCTAAAAAAATTAACTGAGTTTAATTAAGTTTTGAATATAAAAAATGTCAAACAACAATATGTCAAGGTCTACTCTAATTCATTATTTTTCATCTATATCTGAAGTTACTTGTATTTATTCATTCATACTATTTGCTTGCTGGAATGCTTATAGAACTTATCCAATGATTAAATTGACCACCATTAGAGATGCACAGATATTGTCCTACAGTTGAAAATTTAGTGTTTGGTTTTTATTTTAGGCCTACATATTGTAATATGACGGAAAATTAGAAATACTTCTTAAGAACGTCTAGCAAAGACAACAGATTGACCAAATTAGTAGTAGGCTTATTAGAACTAAGAACATGCAAGCTATATCCAGTGATGGCGTTACAAAAAAGGGCCCGGTGCAAGAAAAATAAGGGGCCACTTTTTAGTGCATCAAAGCAAAGTAATTTTTAAAACAAGTCTTCATTTTACAGATGCAAACATCCTGGTGCTATTATAAAGAAATAGCGCAATATTTTGGTTTGGAGGGCCACTTTTTGATGTTTTTTAGGAGGGCTGTGGGGCGCTCCGTACGCAGCCTAATAAAGTCATCACTGGCTATATCCTAATTAGTTTAAATAAAGATTAATTTTTAATTTGTCAAACTTTTTACACTTTTGTAAACTTGCATTATTTTTGTACTTTTTGAGTAACAATTATGAGGCAAAGTTTATTCTAAAAAAGTTTTGAGCTCTTAATATACTTCAAATGCAGTTTACACAACGTTTTAATAGCATTTAAAAAATGATCGCGTAGAGAATTGCATAATATACATGTACTGTAACATCGCAATTCGCTTTGTCGGCAATCCGTAATTTTAAATAACTCGCTTTGTTTTAGCGACGTTCTAAAACGGTCGCCTAGTAAACGGTTCGTTGATTTCGAAGACAAAGGAATTAACTGCAACCAGTGAAAGTTATAGACAATGCGTACGAGCAGTAAAGTTTTGACGAAGATTGTGTTGAATTGAGTATATATTGTAGCGTCAAATATTTAGAGTATAAAGAATTGCCAGTGAAGAAAATTCAGGTGAAATTTTATCGTAATGAAGTTAAATGTTTATTTTAATAATTTTAGCTGGTAATTAATTCGGTACAGATACAGTATTTAAAATTAAATTGTAATTAAATTCAATTCTAATTTTACTAAATCGTTTAATTTTGTAAATCTGCTTTACTGCTTAATGGTGTGCACTTGTTGGTTTATTGTTATTTCATATGCTGTTAATTTGGTAATTGTTTGTTGTTGTTTTATTCTAAATTTTCTCTCCAACTCTGTCTTTTCTGTTAACAGAAAACCGCAGCGTTGGACCGTTCTGTAATAAAGAATTTGATAGAAGAACTCTGCTGCGCGTTTTCCCTTGTGTATGTCTCGCGTATCACTGGGCGCGTTTTAAGACATTACACGAAAGTTTTCTGAATTCTTTCTCTGAAGTTTTCTAAAATTTTGAAGTCGTCTGAATTTTTTCCTTCTTTGGTCTGGAGAAAGTTTGAAGTTCCTAAAGTAAAGGTTTGACTGTATTTTTTATTCACTACTTGCTGTAGAATACGTAAACTTGTGATGGACGATAAAGTAGACCCTCGGACCACAAGCGTGAATAAAGATAGATTCGACGTTTCTGGTCATTCAGTCTTTTCCAAATTAGGTACCTGTGATATTCAAGGGAATGATCCAGTAGTAGTAGGTGTGGGCAGTGCAGGTCCGACTATTGTTAATGTACCTGAGGTTGGTGCTATGACTGTTGAGTCTCCTAGCCCATTATCTAGTCAAAGGCTTGCTCCTCTTGCTATACGTAAGCATGCATTTAGTGACGGTTCGGTGCAAAAACAAATAGCATTAAAAAGAGAGCTATTAAACCAGCAATTGTGTATTGCCGAAAAGGCTATTGTAGAAGAAAATGTAGCTGCTCTTTTGTTTTTAAAAGATCAAGTTGATCGGTTATTTAAGGAACTTTATTCTATGTACGAAAATGTTCTTTCTACTTGCGATGGCAATGATAACGTTACGCTACAGCGTGAACTAGCCGGTTTACGCATAAGCCAAGGCGAATTCGAAATAAGATTGCGAGATTTGCACATCAATAAGGCTGATTTAACATCTAGAGGAAATTCTTTTGTAAATCCAACGGTATCTTTGCGCGTATCCAAAGCTCAGTCTGTGGCCTCTCGCAGTACTCCGTCTCACGCATCGTCGCGCAATCGCGGGTCGAGATCTTCTTCAGCCTCCAGATCATCGAGGTCGAGCTCTATCTATAGTAATAAAGAACGCAAACTCCAGAGCACCTTAAAATTAGAGAAGGCAAAATTAAGATTAAAATGTCTTGAAGAAGAGCTTAGTTTGGAAAGACAATGTCGTAAGATGGAAGCAAAACGTGAATTAGCCGAAGCGGAACTAGAGGCAAGGATAGTGTGTGAAGATTCTATAATAGCAAATTGTAAGTCTTCAGCTGGTCAAGATCCAAACATAACTTCTACTTCGGCACCTATTGCTTCTGCAGTAACTTGTCCACCTATACATAATGTTTCTGTGACTCAAGCCGTAAACCCACCTGACAAAGATCAGGTTTCTGCTTTCACACCATGTTCGGGTCATGCTTTCAAGGAACAGCCACATGAAAAACGTGGGTGTCCTCCTCAACATCCTAGCTCTACAGGATATTACCTAAGTCCTTCTATGCCTTCTGGGGCTCACTTCTCACCCCAAAATGACTCACAATTTGTATCTGCAATTGTTCGTGCTATGACTGAAGCCATGACAGCACCTAAATTAGAATGTACAAAATTTTATGGTGATCCAATGAATTACACAGCATTTATAAGGTGCTTTAATGAAAATGTAGATAAAAAAGAGCTTAGCGCGATGCAGAAGTTAACACTTTTAACACAAGCAACAGGTGGCAAAGCAAAGCGCTCAATAGATCATTGCCCTAATATATGGCCATGTGAAAAGGGATACTTAATTGCTCTAGACACTCTGTACAAAAGGTACGGAAGGCCGTCCGTTATAGCCACAGCCTTCAAACAAAATTTGTTTAACACTCCTTGTGTGAGACCTAACGATAGAGAATCACTTTCAGATTATGCTACTTCGCTAAGAAAATGCTTCGAGACGCTTCAAAGTATGGGAAACGTTGCCGAGATAAACAACAGTCTCGTAACGTTGGCTGAAAAGCTCCCTTTTAAGGTGAAAGAAGCATGGAATCGACGATATGCCGAAATATCTTGTCGTAAATCAAAATTACCTGACTTTAGTGATTTCGTTCAATATGTTGAGGAAGAAGCCAATCTTCTTAATGCTTATCCAGAGCAATCGTTTGCAATCAATCGACAAAATGATAAGAAGCATGTTTTTAAGTCATCAAATGCAAGTAAATCAACTTGCGCTAATGTTGTAAGTGGTGTACAGTCCCCGTCTTTTTCATACAAAAGAAAGCCTGACTCCATTTCAGTAAGCAATGTATCATGTTTCTATTGTTCTAAGTCACATGTTATTGCCAAGTGTGAAAGCTTCATTGCCCTGTCTTTAAAGCGACGTAAGGAATTTTTAAATAAACAGTTGCGCTGTTTTAATTGCTTTTTAAAGCACTGCACCGATGATTGTAGAAGGCCTTCCACATGCAAGGCTAAAGAATGCAAAGAGAAACATCATTCGTTGATGCACGATCACACGTTAGATGATGTCGATCTACCTACTGTTCAATCTAATTTTACAAATAATTCTGATAATTCCACAGCTAATTGTAATGTTGTACGACAAAAACAACGGTGTTATTTCAATGTTGTCCCTGCTAAGGTCTGCGCGAATGGCAACGAAATATTCGCTAACGTGTTTCTTGATCCTGGTTCTGATACCAGTTTCTGCCGAGAATCATTAATTGAAACTCTGCATTTATCTGGAGAACAAAAGCAACTGTCTCTGAGTACTCTAGGAAAAAGACCAACCATATATAATAGTGTATCTGTGAATCTTTCTGTTGTTTCTCTTGATGGATCAGTAAAGTTTAACCTTCCACAGGTAATTGCAATTGATAAAATACCTGTCAACGTCAATCCGTCGTTATCTGGAACGGATATACAAACATATCCTCATCTTAAAGATTTGCTGTTTCCTGTTATAGAGAACACAGATGTTTCTTTATTGATAGGTAATGATATAATTCAGGCCCACTCAATTTTAGAAGAAAGAAACGGTAACGGAATTGGTCCTAATGCTTGGAAAACACCTCTAGGTTGGTCCCTTGTAGGTCCTTCGCTAGGATTTAGTACTCGAGACGCACATGTAAATTTCCTCAAATCTGATGAGTTGTTGGATAGCGATATACAGCGATCCTGGCTAAAAGAATTTAAGCCAGAAGAAATTCCTTTCCCGACATCTAAGCAAGATAGCGAAGTTCTCACGTTACTGCATGAAAACGTGACGTACACAAATGATCATTTTTATGCACCACTGCCATGGCGCCACGACGTTAGTTTACCCAAACACAGTCGCTTGATGGCTGATCGACGACTTTACTCTTTGAAAAAACGTTTAGAACGTGACGAGGTTTTAAAGAACAAATATGTTGCGAAAATGCAGGAATACATAGATAACAATCACGCCGAGATTGTCACTGACCAAGAGAAATTGATTGAAGGAAAAGTATGGTATTTGCCCCATCACCCTGTATATCATCCTCGTAAGCCAGATAAAGTCCGAATTATTTTTGACTGTGCGGCTCGGCACAAAGGCATTTCGTTAAACGACGCTTTGTTACAGGGTCCTGATCTGGTAAATAGCCTCGTTGGCGTTCTTACACGCTTTCGCAGAAAACGTATCGCTGTGATAGCTGACGTGGAGTCTATGTTTCACCAAGTTCGTGTGAAAAAAGAAGATCAGGATGCTTTGCGCTTTTTGTGGTGGCCTGGAAGAGATTTAGCTCAAACTCCTGTAAGTCATCAAATGCTTGTACACGTATTTGGGGCCACATCTTCACCTTACTGCGCAGGATTTTGCTTAGCACAAACTGTTGAACAGTTTGGAGTTAAATTTAATTCGGCAACTTCCGAAGTTATAAAAAACGACTTTTATGTTGATAATTGCCTAACATCTTGTGATTCAATCGATGAGGCTATTACTCTTGTCAAGCAGCTCCGAGAGTTAATAAAAATAGGAGGAGCTGCTGTTAGAAGAGAAATTAACACATGCGGGTTTTGTCATAAACGCAGTGTTCCAGGAGGTCGGCAGCTTATGTCCATTTTACCGTCAGGTTGTTTAAAGGCAAATAATCCACCAGTTTCTTACACTGGAGTAGATTACTTCGGTGCATATTACGTCAAACGGGCACGTAGTTTAGAAAAACGCTATGGCTATGTTTTTTCCTGCTTGACAATGAGAGCTGTTCATATTGAGGTTGCACCTGACCTTTCTGCTGATTCTTTCATAAATACATTTCGCAGGTTGGTAAGTAGGAGAGGCAAACCGAAGGAGGTTTACTCCGGCAATGGTTCAAACTTTGTTGGAGCTGAGAAAATCTTAAAAGAGTCTTTGCGTGAGTTGAATCAGCAAGTGCTCCAGTCATTCTTTTGCCAGGAAGAAATTAAGTGGAATTTTAATCCTCCCACAGCTAACCACATGGGGGGAGCGTGGGAACGAATGATTCGTTCTATACGACGCATATTTTGTGCTTTGCTTCAAAAACAAACGCTCACAGATGATGTTCTACACACGCTTCTCGTGAAAGTTGAAAAAATACTAAATTCGCGTCCCTTGGTTCCAATCAACATTGATCCAAGTGCTGATGAAGTTCTTACCCCTAACCATCTTTTGCTACTTCGATCAGAAGATAATTTACCTCCAGGAATTTTTGATAAAAAGGATAATTATGTTCGGCGCCGTTGGAGGCAAACACAATATCTTGCAAATCAATTCTGGAAAAGATGGTCCAGAGTATACATCCCGGCTATTGCTTTGCGCCAAAAGTGGCCTGACGTTGAACGTAATCTCAAAATCGGCGACATTGTGCTTGTTATCGAAAACAATGCTCCGCGAGGGAAGTGGAGGCTCGGACGTGTAGTCAAACAGTTTCCTGATCATCAAGGGATTGTACGAACCGTCGAAGTCCAAACTCAATATGGTCGCATTCGTCGTCCAATATCTGGGTTGTGTTTGATCCTGAAATCCGATGACAACAACAGTTCGTTCCTTCCATCAATAACCAGTGACCGTGATGAAGAACCGAACAACAAACTTTGACACTCCGTGTTTTTTGTCTTGTTTTTGTGTGTCCGTGAAACCTATTCATTTGTTGTAAGTTTGTAAATGTATATGACATGGGGTGATTGCGATGTTTTCTGTGTATTGTTAGTAAAAATGAATTCCGTTTCACTTTAATTGCATTTTTGGGGGGAGAATGTAACATCGCAATTCGCTTTGTCGGCAATCCGTAATTTTAAATAACTCGCTTTGTTTTAGCGACGTTCTAAAACGGTCGCCTAGTAAACGGTTCGTTGATTTCGAAGACAAAGGAATTAACTGCAACCAGTGAAAGTTATAGACAATGCGTACGAGCAGTAAAGTTTTGACGAAGATTGTGTTGAATTGAGTATATATTGTAGCGTCAAATATTTAGAGTATAAAGAATTGCCAGTGAAGAAAATTCAGGTGAAATTTTATCGTAATGAAGTTAAATGTTTATTTTAATAATTTTAGCTGGTAATTAATTCGGTACAGATACAGTATTTAAAATTAAATTGTAATTAAATTCAATTCTAATTTTACTAAATCGTTTAATTTTGTAAATCTGCTTTACTGCTTAATGGTGTGCACTTGTTGGTTTATCGTTATTTCATATGCTGTTAATTTGGTAATTGTTTGTTGTTGTTTTATTCTAAATTTTCTCTCCAACACTGTCTTTTCTGTTAACAGAAAACCGCAGCGTTGGACCGTTCTGTAATAAAGAATTTGATAGAAGAACTCTGCTGCGCGTTTTCCCTTGTGTATGTCTCGCGTATCACTGGGCGCGTTTTAAGACATTACATGTACGAATTGGTAATTTTGGAAAGGTTGCGTAAATGAGAAAAGAAATATTCTAAAAGATGCTCGACTGATGTAATATTTGACAGTTGACACCATAATTTAGCCGCTCTTGTAAAGTAATTTCAGTTAAAAAATTCAACCCGAAACAATTAAAAATTGGAAAATAACATTAGCAATGTAATCGCAGTGCCGTTTTGGAAAGTGTTAAGAGCTTACCTGAGTCTTGGTTTGATATGTTCGATGGTAAATCCGAAGTTGATGTTGACAACGGTGTGCTAGCAACAGGGGAAGACCCTTCATATATCAAAGGCGAGGAAGAGTTTAATTTTGAGGGCACGTCATTAATGGGTTCTTGATTTGATCTCAATAACTTCATTGGTGGGGAGGGAGGAACAATATCACTATCGTTGTCAGACGAAGAAGCAACAAAGTTAGAATTCGGTCTAAAAGAACAGTTCAACAAATATATATTACGTTAATCAGTAATATAAATTTATGCTGAAATTATAGCATAAAAAATTTTTGTAACGGTCTGGCGTAAGAATCTATAAAATATGGTTAAATAACACTGACAAAAGAACTTAAAATTATTCTAATCATGTTTCTGCAACTGAGAAAAACAAAGCATTATTTGGTCATATCATATCACTGTCAACTCTATTCGCCAGGCTTACAGGACAACGAAGCTTTATAAATGCAGTGACACTCACGTATTTACCCCGACTTGCTTACAAGATTCTACTGCCCGGTTTAAATTTTTTATTTGTTTTAATTGTTTACACCGTGATCGACAGCATTTTAAAGATATTATCTAAAATTGTCTAGCTGAGGCAAGTATCTTTTTCAATGATTCTATTTTCAGGTTTCCTACTTTAATTTCCCACTTGAAAGCGGCATAAATCCTGCATAAAAAACTGCACAGGACCCGCACAGTTCCTGCGCATGATTTCTACATGTAAACCTCAACTAATAGTTTAAAATTTTATCTGAGAAACTATAAAAGACCTGCACAGTTTGGGTGCAGCGGCTTTGCACTCGCAATGGTGTTTTCAGAAACCTTAAATCTGTACAAAAACCTGAGCAGGACCAACATAAAGTTTTAATTACTTTTTTTGTATTCTTGAAAATATCCAAAAATATATGTTAAAAACTGCATGGAATCCGCACAGGACTTGTGCAGGTTTCCTACTTAAATTGCTCGCTTGAAATCTGCATAACTCCTGCATAGAAAATTATACAGGACCCGCACAGTTCTTACAGGATTTCTCCATACGAACTTCAAATAATGTTTTAAAACTTTATCTGGGAAACTGTGAAGGACCTGTACAGGACCAACAAGTCTTTGTTATATTACTTTGCATTCTTGAAAATATAAAAAAATACACTTAATAAACTGCATGGGACCCGCACAGGACCTGTACAGTTATCCTACTTGAATTGCCCACCTGATACCCGCATAACTCCTGCATGTAAAACTGCACAGTACCCGCACAGTTCCTGCACGTGATTTCTACATGCAAACTTCAAATAATGTTTAAAAATTTTATGTGATAAACTGTGAAGGACCTGCACAAGACCAACAAGTCTTTGTTACTTGCTTTGCATTCTTAAAAATATAAAAAATACACTTAATAAACTGCATGGGACCCGCACAGGACCTGTACAGTTATCCTATTTGGATTGCCCACCTGAGACCCGCATAACACCTGTATACCAAACTATACAGTACCTGCACAGTTCCTGCACGTGATTTCTAGATGCAGACTTTAAATAATATTTTTAAACTTTATCTTAGAAACTGTAAAGGACCTGCACAGGACCAACAAGTCTTTGTTACTTGCTTTGCATTCTTGAAAATATAAAAAAATACACTTAATAAACTGCATGGGACCTGCACAGGACCTGTACAGTTATCCTACTCGGATTGCCTACCTGAGACCCGCATAACTCCTGCATAGAAAACTGTACAGTACCCGCACAGTTCCTGCACATGATTTCTACATGCAAACTTTAAATAATGTTTTAAAACTTTATCTGAGAAAATGTGAAGAACCTGCACAGGACCAACAAGTCTTTGTTATTATTGCTTTGCATTTTTGAAAATATAAAAAATGCACTTAATAAACTGCATGGGACCCGCATAGGACCTTCAAACTGCAGACATAAATTTATTTCACCACAGAGCATTCACTCGTGTTAGATTAAAAAAACTAATTATTGTAAAATAAATGTGGTAGATGAATTTTGCTTTTGAGGGTAGGTAAGTAATTTTGGAAAGGGTATATTTGAACCTGTTTTTACCTTAGCTTTAATTTAAATTCTTCTCACTGTTGATACATTTTAGAACTTGGTTTATTTGCTATTTTATACCATAAAATAATTTGAGGTAACTTTTAAGTTTTTGCCACCATCTTGAAAAATAAAAAAAAATTCTGGTTAGGGCACAATCAGACATTTTTTTGGGGGAACAGCTAGACACTGTCCAACTGTGACCTTTGATGATTATATAGATCTATATTGCACAATTGATTTATCAACAACTAGTAATTAGGCTTAACATTATAACTATTTTTATTAAAAGTTTAAAACTACAATTTTTGAGTTACATATGAACCATAAATTGTAAAAAATTTTTCTTAGTTTTGATAATATTTATTATTTTGAAAATTATGGTAAGAAATAAACAAAGGAAGTCTACCATTGGTACGTTTACCGAAAAAAGCTATGACTCCAATCAATATCATAGCTGAGTTTAAAAAGATTGGCTTATTACCCTTACATGAACACATTTTTGATGAATGCGATTTTTTACTCAGTCTGGTCACTGATCAACCTAACAATGCATCAACAAGCATCAGACATTTGGAAGAAAACAAAAGCTTCCACAATATTAATTTTCAGCGAAAAGATTTAGGGTCGCTTAATGACGTTGAGATCCAAAATCTGGAAACATTCCAAAATAATTTTTATCTCCAGAACAAGTAATTGGTTATCCCAAAGCTTCCAGAAGAAAAAAGACACCAGAGAAGAAAAAAGGTTGTAGCATGATTTTAACTGATACACCCCAAAAAGAGCTTTTAAAAAGTTGTAAAAAAGTTCACAAAGCACCAAAACGGGGAAAGCTAAAAACACTATTTATTATTTATTTATTTTATCTCTATATTTATCCTCCTGACTCGCAGGAAAGCGACGGAGGCACTAATACATAGAGTAGGCAATTACCCCGACCTGCTTCCGGAGACACCAAGATATTGCTGTCCGCTTGTAACTTAATAGAGGTATGATTGTAATTTAGAACTGCTTGCCCAAACCACCAAGCAGGGGAATGTACCGTAAAGTGTCTTTCCCAAGGACACAACAGAATGGCGCGAGCGGGTTTTTAACCGAGACCGTGTTGATCATCAGTCCGGTGCTTTAACCACTCGACCACGCTGCCGACAACACTAAAAAACGTCTGTATAGCAACAAAAGTTCAAACACTGATGAGATACAGATTCTTCTGTCAGATTGTTCATCTGACAACTTTTCAGACCCTTGTGATGTTGAAAAAAATCTTCTTGTCCCAGACTGCACTAATAAGCCTGCAATAGGTGACTATGTGCTAGTTAAATTTAAAACATTTCTCAGAAAATATGTTGGTCGGATCACCAAAAACAAGGATTTTGAAGGCGATTATGAAATTTCTTGCATGCGGAAGAAAAGCAATGTTACAGAGTTTTTTTCCTGAGGTCACTGATTTGGCTTCAGTAAAGGAAAAAGACATTAGGGCTGTGTTGCCTGCACCAATGAAATGTAGATCGACTAGTCGTCAAAGATCTTTATTGAAATTCGATTATGACAAATCCGGATCTATTTTAATGCATAGACACGCTTTTGCATTTTCCTTTTCGGCGCACTTTTTCGTTATCTGCTGCTGCAGTAAACTTTTTGGTTGCTTTTTTTTTGTTTTCTGGAGAATGCAAGCACAAACTACACTGTAATATTTTGTTATTTTGCTTATTTTAATTCTTTTTTTTCCTTGTCCGATAGTGCCCTATGCTTAATCCGATTGTGCCCCATACATTGGGCACAGTTGGACAGAAAAATCATTTTTTAAAATATGCTAATAAATTTTTTGTGAGTTTAAATCTGTGAAAATACACTTGCATAGGATAGATTTATTTGTATAAATTGTACAAAAAAAATTTGGCCAGGATATAACTTGTAAAAAAAGCTCTACGAGCTCTTGTAAAAAAATTGTAATTTTTGTCCGACTGCACCCCACTCTCCCCTACTTTTGTTTTGCTCTGGCATAAGCAGTATAGCGTGTAGACTTACTTTTCAAGCCTTTGAATAGTGAACCAGTTCTAGTGTAGCTACCACATGGACGATGATTAATTAATAATAATAATAATAATAATAATAATATTTTTTTATATTCCGCTTAACATTAACAGCAATAATGCAAGCTAGCGCAGTAATAAACTGTTTGCTCAAAGTGGATTGAAATTTAAAACAGTTTCCTTTTGATAACCATCTCACCTCAGTATGTAGAAGGAAACGGTTAAATTTTTTGTTCATCTGAAACACACAATTGACGCAATATTCGAGAATTGATGGGTTGGTTCTTAATTTTATTCACTGATTTTACAACAATGCTGAGGGACTTATTAAGACGACAGCTCAAGTTTTTGACAACTAAATGCGGTCGGTGAATTACGCAATGTATCGTAAAAACGTCTGGTACTGCCTTTTTTTAAATAAGAATTACCTTGTGTTTTCCTGTCAATGCGGGAGCTCCATCTGTAGCACAAGCAATGATGTTTTTTATTGGTATATTATGTTCTTTGAAAAATTGCTCAACTGCCGTAAAAATAGACGCACCGCGAGTGTCTGTTTCCAACTCCTTAGCAAACAATAATTTTTGTATTACTTTATTATCTTTAATAAAACGAGCATAACCCAGGAGCAGTGCTTAATTGCCTGGTAGCGTGGATTCATCCAGTTGCAGGCCAAATCTTTGTTTTTTTGGAATGTCACACAAACTTTCTTCAATATCTTCAGCCATTTCATCAATTCTTTTTCGAACAGTATCATCACTGAGAGGAATAGATTTAGTGATGGCATAAGGAGAACTATGATGCACTACTGTAGGCAATACTTTTTTTATGACAGGTAAAAGAAGTCCTATTAAAACAAGAAAAACAAGAGCTTTTTATTCTCTTCAAGTTTTAACTGTCTTAAAGCAAGCAATTTACAATTACAACTCAGACAGCTACTACAATGTTGCGCGTGGGTTACTGTTTGAGCGTGCGGTAGTATTCAATTTAAGACACGCGAAAGCAAAGCACAATTGCTCGTGCTTGTTTGCACATGCATTATGTTCGCTGGTTTTACTCTAGCGAGGAACGTCAGTCAAGTAATTTTCTTTGCAAAATGTGACATCTTCGGCCCTATTCTTACGTAGGCCGTGATTCAACCCCCCCCCATGTAAGGCGGAACTTTCTACCGCTCCCTTACACTTCTTCAACGTCCCCTAAGGGGTCGGTACGGACCGCTTTGAGAAACACTGGACTAGAGCAATAACATTTGTGTGGTACATCATTAATGCTGCATGACAATGGTCTAATTGCAGATAATTAGGTTAGATAGTCCAGTAAAATGGTTATTGATACTTATATAGAAAGTGATTTATAAAATGTTATAATGCTACAAAGTTCTTCTGCAAAAAAAAACCAAGGTCATGCAAAAGGATCGAGTTTTTAAAAGTGTTGCATGTTTTCTATTGGGCATTCTACGAATTAAAAAAAATTATTAAGCGCGTGTTAGTTACATGAGGATAATTTTTTACAACTCTCAGTTGCTAGAATTGCTGCAAATTAGCTAGAAAAGTGATGGCTGTGGTAAAGCATTTACTGTCTCCATCCCTTAACAATTGATAAGCAGTTCTAATCAAGAAATTTAGCATACTGAATCGTTGGTCAAAAAAAAAGGAGAAATAAAAATGTTTTGCACAAAAGGAGATTTTATTGCTGATATGGACAAACTTTTTGATATTTTTTGTCGGCATCTGTCAAGAAGAAGAGAATTGGAAGAACAAAACAATTTATGTATGAGTGACAGGGATTATTCTTTTTATGAAGACAAAAAGAACAACACAAATAAAAGTGTCTTGATATAGAATCACCAGATTTAGGACTTTTTTTGGCCAGAGGCACTAAGACAGAAAAGGAAACCCAGTTGCAAGTTCAGGTTGTTTTTTCAGCATCACATCTTTCCACATGTTCATCACAACACATTCACCCTTCTCATCAGAACCTGAATCTATACAATCAGACACCACAAACAAGTACGAGAATTTAACACCAATCACCGCAGAATCGAAAACTGTGGCCAAATTTAGCATATATGCGTGAGAGATATTAAGTGTCTGATCGAGCTGGAGCTGCTATTGCAAACAATACTCTTCAAAATATTGAAATTATAGCACCATCAGACAAATTGTTTGTAATTGACAAGAATAAATTAAGAAGACAAAGAAATTAATATAGGCAAGAAATCAGAGCTGAAAAAACAGATTTTTTTGCATTGGTCGATGGCATGGCAGACAAGATGCAACTTTGGTATTGAAAATTGGAAAAAATGGTAAAACTTTTGTGAAAACCACATTAGAAGAGCATTATGTCATGGTAGGTGAGCCAGAAAGTTTCTATTTTAAACACTTCTCTTCATCAAACGGACACTTCTCTTCATCAATTTACATTTTTTTTATTTATCTCTCATTTATTCTCCTGACCGGCAGGAAAGCGATGGAGGCGCTAATGCTGTCCGCTTGTAAATTAATAGAGATATGATGGAAATTTAGAACTGCTTGCCAAGACTACCAAGCTAGGGAAAGTGCGGTAAAGTGTCTTTCCCAAAGACACAACAGAATGGGCCGAGTGAGTTTTGAACCGAGACCATGTTGATCATAAGCACGGGTTTTAACCACTTGACCACGCTGCCGACATTTCTTTTGCAAAACTTCCATTACTATTTTTTGAACTTGGCCATAAGAAATTTATGAATTCTTTGTGTTCCAGCGGCAGACGGACCTGTTCGATTGTCCAGGCGCGGTCGCCTTATTAAACTGCCGCTTTGTTATCACAATTAATTGCAAACAATTTGTTGTTAATCCGCCCCCCCTCTTTATTGTTTTCATTTTCTAACTTTTTTTTACTTTTCTTTCTTTCATAGTTTACTTTCTTTCTTTCCGCCTTACTCTGTTTTTGCTTAGGCTTCTCCTAATTATCTATTACGTCACTATAATCTTTTCATATTTTTTCACGTGCAGGCAAAATTAACAGTAGGCTAATCATAGTTTGAGAAGCTTAATGTTGTTTAAATGTGCTAGATTTTTATAATTATTAGCCTGCAAGCATTTTAAAGGGATTTTAGTTAGACAAGCCTTTGTTTAAATTGCTTAATCAATATGTGTTATGTTTTTTATTTTTTCACTCTTTTTGAATATGTTGAACTGTTGAATAAAAGTAAGGCTTGATAAATTGATTAATTTGATTGAATTTGTGAAAAGATTTTTGAGTTTAACACCGCAGCATTGTTTCTGTGCCCCGAAGTCGGCTCATTCTATGCTGCACAGAAACATTTTGCACCATGTTGAAAAAATGATTAGATCCGTCTGACACATTGCTTTTGTGCTTTATTTTAAACCAAGGAGGAAAATAAAAACACACAAAATTCATCCATGATTGCAAGATTTTTTTGGAGACGTTTTATGGAAGTATACAGACAAAGAATGCGACATCCAAGAGTGAGCCATCAGAACGAACAACAGGACCAACTTTAAGTCAACTTAAATCAGAATCAATTTCACCAAGAATAACAGCCCAGCAAATTCTGTATGTATAATATTGATCAGTACTTAAATCATTAATAGTTTCATTAGGTAATATTGGAAATTTTTGATTTGGAATGAATTTAAATTCTTCAATTGGCCAAGTGGATACAGGTTTTCCACTTTTTTTCCTATTGGTCCACCAAAACTATCTGGACTTGTAGTGAAGCCATCTAAAGCAATAAACATATGACGAAGCGGAAACTCCATACAGTGCGGTACACGAATAACAAACTGTAATGTCTCATTAACAGCCTTTCCAAAGCAGCAATTAACCCATTAGTCTGTCCTGTCATAGAAGAAGTGCCATTACTGCCAATAAAGGCAAGTTTTTATTGAAGCTCTGTATCTTTGATAGCACTGTGTATGTGAAGATCAAGAGTTTGGCTTTTGCCGTTTGATGAAGAGAAGTGTTCAAAATAGAAACTTTCTGACTCACCTAACATCAGGGGCGCCGAAAGCGGGGGGGCAGGGGGGCAATTGCCCCCTGCCTTTTAATATTCTGAAAACATGGGGGCACAGGGGGGCAGATTGTGCCTTTTGAAATTTGTCTTACAGAAATATTTTTAGATCTGCTCTACATTTAACCTATGTAATCTCGATCACCATCAAATGCAACGATGTTTCTAAAATTAAAGACATCCGTAAATCATGGTACAATAATGAAAGTCGCGAAAATCGTAAGTTTTAGGTAGTGATGGATTTTGGATGAGGCGAATGAGGCAGATGCTTGTTTAGACTGAAAGAACAATTTTGAGTGAAGACCTTTGATTTTGGGACGAAATAGGAAAATCAGAGATCGACTACAAGTGAAGACTTTTTTTTTTTTTTAGAGAACACTATGATTTTGGGACGAAAACAGGAAAATTGGAGATCGACTACAAGTGAAGACCTTTTTTTTTTTTTTTAGAGAATACGCTAATTTGATTGCGACATGGTTGCTATAAACGACTTTTGTTGGAGTGCCTTTTTAACAAAAAGTGCCCTTTTTTTTGAAATTTGCCCCCCCTGGAAAAAAAAAACTCCGGCGCCCCTGCCTACCATGACATAATGCTCTTCTAATGTGGTTTTCACAAAAGTTTTACCATTTTTTCCAATTTTCAATACCAAAGTTGCATCTTGTCTGCCATGCCATCGACCAATGCAAAAAAATCTGTTTTTTCAGCTCTGATTTCTTGCCTATATTAATTTCTTTGTCTTCTTAATTTATTCTTGTCAATTACAAACAATTTGTCTGATGGTGCTATAATTTCAATATTTTGAAGAGTATTGTTTGCAATAGCAGCTCCAGCTCGATCAGACACTTAATATCTCTCACGCATATATGCTAAATTTGGCCACAGTTTTCGATTCTGCGGTGATTGGTGTTAAATTCTCGTACTTGTTTGTGGTGTCTGATTGTATAGATTCAGGTTCTGATGAGAAGGGTGAATGTGTTGTGATGAACATGTGGAAAGATGTGATGCTGAAAAAACAACCTGAACTTGCAACTGGGTTTCCTTTTCTGTCTTAGTGCCTCTGGCCAAAAAAAGTCCTAAATCTGGTGATTCTATATCAAGACACTTTTATTTGTGTTGTTCTTTTTGTCTTCATAAAAAGAATAATCCCTGTCACTCATACATAAATTGTTTTGTTCTTCCAATTCTCTTCTTCTTGACAGATGCCGACAAAAAATATCAAAAAGTTTGTCCATATCAGCAATAAAATCTCCTTTTGTGCAAAACATTTTTATTTCTCCTTTTTTTTTGACCAACGATTCAGTATGCTAAATTTCTTGATTAGAACTGCTTATCAATTGTTAAGGGATGGAGACAGTAAATGCTTTACCACAGCCATCACTTTTCTAGCTAATTTGCAGCAATTCTAGCAACTGAGAGTTGTAAAAAATTATCCTCATGTAACTAACACGCGCTTAATAATTTTTTTTAATTCGTAGAATGCCCAATAGAAAACATGCAACACTTTTAAAAACTCGATCCTTTTGCATGACCTTGGTTTTTTTTGCAGAAGAACTTTGTCGTAGCATTATAACATTTTATAAATCACTTTCTATATAAGTATCAATAACCATTTTACTGGACTATCTAACCTAATTATCTGCAATTAGACCATTGTCATGCAGCATTAATGATGTACCACACAAATGTTATTGCTCTAGTCCAGTGTTTCTCAAAGCGGTCCGTACCGACCCCTTAGGGGACGTTGAAGAAGTGTAAGGGAGCGGTAGAAAGTTCCGCCTTACATGGGGGGGGGTTGAATCACGGCCTACGTAAGAATAGGGCCGAAGATGTCACATTTTGCAAAGAAAATTACTTGACTGACGTTCCTCGCTAGAGTAAAACCAGCGAACATAATGCATGTGCAAACAAG
>CAVMFT010000156.1:0-66000 GCA_963680785.1 Diplosoma virens
GCCCAGCCTTAGCTAACATCTTTGTTGGGTTTTATGAAAAAAAAACTCTTTTTTCAAAAATCAAAACCTTCCACATATTTTAGGTACGTTGACGATACATTTGCTATGTTTTGCAATGAAGAAGAGTCAGATAACTTTTTCAAACAACTAAACTGTCTCCATCCTTCTCTCAAATTTACCTTTGAGAAAGAGAAAAATAATTGTTTACCGTTTCTCGACGTTAACGTGGAACGAACAGCTACCGGTTTTGAAACAAGTGTGTATAGAAAACCTACCTTTACTGGACAGTACTTACGTTGGGAATCTTTCAGTCCCACTAAACAAAAAACAAACCTTATATCAACTTTGGTACACCGGGCACTAATGATATGCACGAAATCTAAACTAAACGAAGAAATTAAGCATATCAAGAACATTCTATTGGACAATGGTTATCCTGAATCTATTATTGACTGCAACATTTCCAAAAAAATTGCTCAGTTTTCTATGCCCAAACGATTTGGTCCTGAGAAGTGTCCCGTATATTTGAGAGTTCCTTGGATAGGGAAAGCTTCCATTGGTCTTGATAAAAACGTCAAAACAGCTGTTGAAAGCTGCTATGGCTCCGTTACCACCAGAGTTGTATTTACATCGAAACGCATGTTGCCTGTAGCCCGCAAAGATGTTTTACCTACCACACTGAAAAGCTCCATTGTTTATGAATATTCGTGCCACTGTGACAGTAGGTACGTAGGACGAACATCACAGCGACTACAAGATAGAATCAAGCAGCATGTTCCTAAATGGCTACAACAGCAAGCAAAGCGCCCTACATGATCTCAACCTGGCAGATCCTGTAAGCTAAAACGTAACAATCCAGATTGTGACTCTGCCATAGGACAACACTTGCTTGACAACGAGCAATGTGCTTCAAACTATAACGACAAACGTTTTAAAATTCTTGCTGTGGCACGCAACTCGTTCCATCTGTGTCTACTCGAGGCAACTTTTATCAAAACCAAACATCCGGTTTTATGTAAACAAAAGGAATTTGTTTACACATTAAAACTTTTCAAATAACCTAAGTTGCGAGTAACAGTGTTTCTCCTGGGTAATTGCACATAGTGCGTTTCTCCTTTCCGAGATTACACTGTATTGCACCACACTGTGCAATTGTGCCTTTCTCCTTTCCGAGACTGCAGCACCTTTCTCCCAACTGTTGAGACTATAAATACCTTGATTTTCTCTGGTTCGTCCCATTTTGACACGATTGCCACTGATGAGAGCGTCACGAAAAGCTTATGGCTCCAATAAAATCAACTTTGTTTAAAGCGATATTAAAATAAAAAGCTCTAATAGGTAAACATGGCAGGCCATCATTTGAAGTTCAAAATTCCATGTACTCTAATCCCAAGTACTCTCATTGTAATCCTAAAGATATCATCCATTTCAATAAAATTGGACACTTTCCTGTTCTTGAGGAGAAAAGAAACAGATGCAAAAACAGCAAGTGCACTGGTAAAACTATATTCATTTGCAAAAAATGTAAGGTGAACTTAAAACTGTTTCTCAGCATACCATGGAAAATAGGTATTCTGTTGGATTACTTTGAAGAATTTTAAAAAAAGAATAAATTTAGTATCTTCTGTCACAAAATCTCATATAAATATTTGTGTATTTACTTGGAATTGTATTTTTACAAGTAAGCAATTCTGTTTTTTTATTTACTCTAAATATTAAGATTCTGTGGATAATAAAATATTTCCACATGAAATATGGCACCAATTATGAAAATTTACAACAGGAAGCATGTTTATTCTAGTCAAAGAAAATTTTCTTATGAACCCCTGTTTTTATATTTGCTTTTATTTGCATACACAACATACCAAACTGAATATTAGTTAGTTTTATTAGTAGAGCTAGTAAGTGAATCTGGAAAATAACATTATGTGCCTGAAGTTCTCTATGAGTGACACATACATCTCTGAACTCTGGTGCCTAACGTTACCTGTGAGTGAAATATAAATAGTTGATTAGCAGTACGTAACTTTAAGATAGCTTTGAAAATCATGTTCGTTCCTCGAAGACTTTTCATCTGACAATCATCAAGAGGAATCGTCAAAATGAACTGAGAGCAATTCAATCGTGCTTATATAGGTAAAGAGAATGAGTTTGATAGGTTAAAAAAAGGCAGCCAATCAGGAAATAGAAAAAAGAAAACGTCTTTCAGATGAAAAGTCTTTGAGAAATATGAATAACTAATTGAATTTATTTTATATATTGAAAACTAATTTTGCATGAAAAAGCATAAAATCAACATTGAAATTTACACAAGAAAACAATTTTTTTCATGTTATGTTGCATGAGATTTTTCAGATGATTTCCAATAGATTTTTGATGCTGATTCCAAATCTGAAGTCAGTTTTTGTCTACTTGCTCCAGTTTTTGCACGATTTGAAAATCTGAATTCCCATAAAAACAGCTCAATGCATACTTACATTGCTATACATAATTAACCTAACCTTGGTCTCAAAATCATTAGTAGTGCAGCACACCAGCTGACAGTTGCAAATGCTTAATTAACTTTTACCCCTATTACAATTTAGAAAATTTTTTAGCTGTGGCACCTTTAATATAATCAGTGAAGCATGCAATTGGTGCAAACAAAAGTCAGACATCTCACTGTATGTGCAGTCAGTGACAGTAAGAAGTGCTTGAAATGCAATCAACAGAGCATCAATACAGTCTGTTTATAAGGCACAGCAGCTATACAGATAGAAGTACCTGGAAGGAGTACTGACTGTGTGCAGTCACATAATATACACATCACATAACTAAAAGGTTATTAAGCAGCCAAAAAGCATGCAATTGTAGTAAACTTCTTGAATTAGCAGTCAAGTGTGTGCACAGCACTGCATTGTTGGCTAGTCTAGACTATTCAGCAAAGATCAACCAACTATGGTCTTAAATCTGCCATATTTTTTACACTTGTATGTTAATTTATTTTTATATTGCCAGGTTATAGTAGTTTTTTCTTAAGTTGCTTGACTTACAAACCATTTTGTTATATCAGGTATAAACATGGCTTCTTCTTGTAAACATGAATGTAAAAATAAGCATGATTCCTTCTGTCATGTATGTGGGTGCTATACACTGCCTCATCAAAAACGTAACATCACTTTGTTCGTGAAGCATACCTACAAAGCATATTTTCAAATTCCCCTTGGTGACCAAGACAAGAAATGGTCATCCCATATCATGTGTCATAAGTGTGAAGAAATTCTTTGCAATCGGCAAAAGGAAAATGTAAGAGACTGCCTTTTTGAACTTTTGTTTATTGATTTTATCTCTATATTACGAATAAAACAAATTCTCATTCTCATAATATCTTCTTCTTTTGGTCTTTCCCTTCAATCAGGGGTAGCCACACCATATTATCTTTCTCCAAACCGTCCTGTCTTCAATGTCCATCTCCTTCACACCAACTTCCCCATATCTTCTTTCACAACATCTAAAAATCTTCTCTTTGGTTTCCTTCTTTTTTTCTTTCTTGGTAACTTCCATCATCTTTCTTCCTACATACTATTGGTCTCTCCTCATGACATGTCCATACACCTCAGCCTGCCCTCCCTCATCTTCATTCTTAACTGTTCTCCAATAACTGTACCCCTGATGTACTCGTTTGTAATCTTGTCTTTTCTTGTCACTCCTATAGCAAACCTCAACATTTTCATTTCTGTGACTTCCATCTCTTTCACTTGTTTTTTTGTGACTGCCACCATCTCAAGTCCATACACCATTGCTGGTCTTATCACTGAACTGTGCACTTTTCCTTTTACTCTAGCTGGTAACCTCCTGTCACAGATTACTCCTGATACTTTTCTCCATCCATTCCATCCTGCCTGTACTCTCTTCTTTACCTCCCTCTTACAACCACCACTTTCTTGCACTGTTGATCCTAAATACTTAAATTCCTTTACTTTTGGCACTTTTTTATCATTTATCTTCACTGTTTCATTATTATTTCCTCCACTTATGCACAGATATTCAGTCTTTGATCTACTTACTTTCATCTCTCTTCTTTCCAATGCATACCTCCAGGATTCTAGTCTCTGCTCTACTTCTTCCCTGGTCTCTTTGTAAATCACAATATCATCCACAAACAGCATTGTCCATGGTGGTTTCTCTCCATACTTCATCCATTAGCCTGTCCATTATCACTGCAAACAGGAACGAATTTAACACTGATTGCTGGTGCAGTCCAACCTTGACCTTGAAACTTTCTGTAGTTTCTATTGCACACCTCACCACTGTTTCACTTTCCTCATACATATCCTGTACAAGTCACACATACTTTTCCACTATTCCTGATTTTCTAATACAGTACCATAGCTCTTCCTGTGGAACCCTGTCATAAGCTTTCTCTAGGTCTGCAAATACACAATTTAGCTCTCTTTGACCTTTCCTGTACTTTTCCATCAACATCCTTAAAGCAAACATGGCATCAGTAGTTCCCTTTCCTAGCATAAATCCATATTGCTATTTACTGATCTCTACTCTATATCTTAGCCTGGCTTTAATTATTCTTTCCCATACTTTCATTGTGTGGCTCATCAACTTTATTCCTCTGTAGTTTCCACAGCACTGTGAAAACTTCCTAAAATCGAGATTTTAAAGTTTACTGGAGACCCAACAAATTATATTCAATTTATTAAAACTTTCAAAGCAAATATTGAAAGTGTAATTAACGATTCTAATAGACGTTTGTTATTGTTAATTCAACACTGTGAAGGCGAGCCAAAAAAACTAAGAATTCTGTATAATGCTAGACCCACAAAGAGGTTATTTGCATGCAAAATCAATTTTAAAGAATAACTTTGGAAGAAAGAATCAGATAGCAAGAGCATTTATTGACAAGCTGCACAGCGATACTAATATTTACACTAATAATGAGATTGGTCTAGTTAACTTAGCTCGTCATCTTGAAGAATGTGAACTTATCTTTAGAGAATTAAAACTTTGTTCTGATATTAATAATTTTGAAGCTATTGGTAAAGTTACTTGTATAAAGCGATTACTGTACCCCTTGCAAAATCGTTGGGTTCTTATAGCTGCAGAAATTGAGAAAACAGGAGAACCAACAATTGTTGATTTGGTGAGATTTGTTAAAGATGAAGCAGAAATTGTGAAGTTGTCTTATGCAAGATTTGTTGCTCAAAAGCCAAAAGGGCTTCAGGAGATTTGCTACTCATGCCACTGGAGTAAAAGAAAAATTAACTAAAACTAAAAGATATTATTTGTGTTTCAAAAATCATTATCTATGGGATTGCTTCAAATTTCGTTGGAAACCACTCAACAAGAGGATTGCATTCATGCGACAAAATAAATTGTGTGACTATTGTTTTAAACAGGGACACATTGCTTGGTTTTGCCGAAATGATAATTTGTATACAGTGAAAGGATGTCAAAGGAAACATCATCATTTATTGCACCGAGACTGGAAGCCTGCACATGCAGAAGAAGATCAATCACATGCTAGTACATGTAATCCAAGTACAGTTGGTATGACGTCGAGCATTTCAAAGGAATCAATCTTGAATCAAGTATTTTTAAACGTTGTTCCTGTACGTGTTTATTCCAAAAAATCTTGTGTTGATACGTTGGCATTTTTGGATCAAAGTTCTATGACCACTTTGTGTGATGAACATTTGCTCAAGAGCCTTGGAATTAGTGGAGAAAAGACGAGCTATTCCATTACAACAGTGAACCAGATTTCCGAACAACACAATGGACAAAATGCTAAGTTATTAATATCGGCAGTTACAAGTAATGAAATTATTGAATTAAAGCGTCTACTGTGTTGATAACCAATTCGACCTAATCCTAAATTAACTGAAAATGATTTGACTCATTGGCTGCATCTGCAAGAATTGGAACTGCCAGCAGTAAGACCTCAAGAAGTCCAACTTCTTATTGGTGGGACAATCCAGAAGTGTTTTGGACACTTGATGAACACCATGGGAGAAAAGGAGATCCATTTGCTGTTAGAACAATATTGGGTTGGTCGTTATTAGGTGGTACTGTTGGTAAGTCTAACCACAACTTAAACATAAATTTTGTCAGAAAAACCAATGATCTGTTACAAAAACAAGTTGCATATCTGTAGAAGCTGGATAACATGCCTACTTTGTCTTGCTTAGGTGTAGGTATGTCAAAAAATGATTGATATGCTTTGAAAATATTGGAAGAATTGCAGCAATATAAAGATGGTCATTATCAAGTTGGATTGTTGTGGTGTCCAGGAGCACCAAATTTGAAAAGTAATCATCAACAAGCTTTACAAAGACTACAAACTCTGAAACAATAATTGCAGAAAGATGAAAGGTTTAGTAATACGTATGTACACTACTGCAATGGAAAATTATATTGCAAAGGGATATGCAAGACTGCTTACCAATCAGGAGAAATGATTTTTATGCTTCACAGTATTGTATATTGCATATACTTTACATAATGTTACTAAGCATGAATAAAATATCATCATCATCATCATCATCATCAATGTTGCAATGTTGAAGACTGTTGGTATTTGCCTCATCACGCAGTATTTCATCCACGCAAACCAAACAAGATAAGAGTGGTTTTTGATTGCGCAGCTTGTCAACTTGGAACTTCATTAAACGAACAGTTATTACCCAACCAGACCTACTAAATAGCTTAATAGGAGTTCTCTCTTGTTTTACACTTGTTGCAAATATAGAAGCCATGTACCATCAAGTCCATGTTGATCCAAAAGACCAAAGATATTTAAGCTTTTTGTGGTGGCCGGCCGGAAATACTTCAATTTTACCGTTAGAATACTGCATGACTGTCCATGTATTTGGAGCTACATCATCACCCACCTGTGCAAACTATGCTATGCAACAAACAGCTAAAGATAATGCACAATTGTACTCTGACAAAGTTGTCCAAATGGTTGCAGAAAATTTTTATATGGATGATTGCTTAAAGTCTCTTCATTCCGTCAATGAAGCAATTACTCTTAGCATTCAACTAACTTCATTGTTAAAGAAAGGCGGTTTTCATTTGACTAAGTGGTTGAGTAATTCCAAAGAGGTTTTAACAAAGGTTTCACAAGAAAGTAAAAACAACCTAATTCTGGATGTTACTAAAATTGGTGATGGTGTACAAAAGGTTCTTGGAGTAAAATGGGACTTTGAAAATGACTGCTTTCGGTTTAATGTAAACATCAATCAAAGACCATTGACACAGAGAGGAGTCTTGTCCATAGTAGGTTCTCTTTTTGATCCTCTCAGATTTGCTGCACCCGTTGTTCTTAAAGCAAAATTGATTCTTCAGAATTTATGTCATCTTGGTCTAGGCTGGGATGAACCTGATCGCCCTGCTGATGCATGGAAGAAGTGGATAACAGAGTTGCCTCAAATTTCATGTCTTCAAATAAATCAATGTTTTTTAGATACCTCTTCTTTGAAAAGCGTGCAAGTGCATTTCTTTGCTGATGCATCGGAAGGCGCCTATGGTGTTGTCACGTACATACGAGTTCATAACATTTGTGGTAAAGTTTCATGTAACTTTTTAATCGGTAAAGCTAGACTTGCTTAATATTTGCTTGTTTATTATGATAAGATTTCTTTTCTGTTTAGTGTTATTGTTTGTGTTTGAAGCTTGCTGCAACATGGGGTTGAATGTACAATGGGGTTTGTACATTGCGGGGGAATATGTTAGAGCAAGCTTTACCTGAGTTTCAAACTGCTTTCTGTTATTCATGATTCTGTGTTATTAGTTACCTTCTGTATGCTTTAATTAAGTCTTTTCTTTTCAGCACGCATTCCTTTTGTCATTAATTATCTTTAAGTTATTCTTATTATTATTTATTCTTATTTATTGTAAATGGTTTTTGTATTTGACTTATTATTGTAATTATTCTTATTTATTGTAAATGGTTTTTGTATTTGACAGTGCGTCACAGTGAGTTATTGAGAAAGAATTGTGTTATAGAAGACTGTTGTGAAGTAGACTGTTACGAAGAAGATGGTTACAAAGTAGACTATTATGATTTATTTGTTGTAGTTGCTGAAGTTATCAGGAAGTAAAAACAATTTAAAATCGCATCCCTCACATCACATTTGATTGCATAATTTAGCATCATTTTGGATCACACGCAATCATCAAATAATTGGGATCGCATTGTATCATTTCATTTGGATTGAAATTATATTGAATAAAACTGTTTTTCTTTTGTGAATTTTAAACGTTTTCCAATCTGCTACAACACCCTCCATTTCACCCTGGTAGTAAAAACAAGTCCTTAAAACCCAATGCATTATAGACTAGTTTGTATTTTGGGTGGAGCAGGGAGCCATAGGTGTTTGTGCATTTCTGAAAGAGAGCTACAAACCATGAGCATTTGGGAAACACTGGCTTAGATTGTTTTGTTTCAGTAAAAATTTAAAAAATTAAAAATCATTTTATTAAAACCAGAGTTTTAAAGACTTCAGTTTGGTTTTGGGTGGAAAACTAAAAGTTGTCTCTCATTTTATAATGACTCTTTTTGCTATAGCAAACTCTTTAGAAGTTTTCTCTTTTTGTTTCATATTGTGCTTTAGGAAGAAATAATTAATAAAATTTTTATACAAAGTTCATTAGTTCAGTTTATTGATGTAATTTTGATCCAAACAGCAATACCTAGGTATCAACCAAAGCAAGTAAGCAGCTTTTGCCAAAATACCAACAACTTTCACATGAATAAAAATTCTGAAAAGTCATACAATTTGAAGACAAATTGTAGTTTGAAACTGTCACAAGTTACTTTTTATTTCTTTTTATGTTTATGGTGTAAGAACTGAAAACAAAGGTGATTTAAATTATCACAGATTATTAAAAACATATGACTATTAATTAATTGTAACAAAAAGTTCTGTTATTATAACAAAAAATTTTTCTTAACACATGGTTGCCCAATACCAAATTGGAACTGGACAAATTAAAGATATTTAGTTTGATTATTCTTAAGAAAAAATTAAAATTGTTATCATATATGTCAACTTACTTGATATAATAGAAACAAAAAATAATGGTTAAAAAGTTTTTTTACCTTTCTTGTAAAAAAAATCATAATTTGCAATATTTTGTTAAAAAGTTTTTGTCATAATTTGATCAAGTATCATTTCAATCAACTTTCAAGTCACACTGCCAGATAAACACATGACAAAATGATTATGGAGTTTATCCAAAACCAAAGTGACTTACAATCAGTGACAGGAAGCAAAAAGCTACACTATAAAACAGCGTTCCTCAGAGATCAGTCATGGCTCCCCTCTTTCAAAATCTCTACATATAATCTGTCTTCCATGATTTACAGAACATTTGCTTATACAGACAATCTAGCATTGTTGTACTTTTCTGGAAACTACAGGGTGACCCAAAAAGATGCGTACCCATAAAAATTTCAATTGTGACTTTGATTAAAAAGCTATTTATTTCAAATTACAACCACAAATTATTCAGTTTATGAATGGCCATTCACCAGAGTTTCATCTATTTCTGTCAATTATTAGTAAACTTATGGCTTTCTCAAGATGTGTTCCAAATGTCCACCATTTTGTTGCAAGCAAACCTGTACTCGTCTGGCAAAGTTGTCAATCACTTTTACACACTCCTCTTTCGGGATGGCTCTTATTTTTGCTGTGATGACACTTCGTCTGGAACCTCCGAACCCCAAAAAACATTGTTTTTGCTATTGACATGCCCGGAAAGCAAAAAATGGGCTTCATCTGAGAACCAGACGTTCTCAAGAAAGTTTTCGTCATTTTCAAGCACATTACAGAACCATTCACACATTGTTACTCGCTTTTCCTTGTCAGCATCAGTTAGTTGTTGCTTTATTTGAATTTTGTATGGGTATAGCTGCAGATCAGATGTAAGAACACGCTGCAGTGACTCCCTTGCCATCCCAAGTTCTTGGCTGCGTCTACACACTGATTTCTTAGGGCTGCGTCCTACTGAGTTCCTCACTGCAGCAATGTTTTCTTCTGTCCTTGCACTCTTTTTCCTGCCTGAATAAGTTCCCCCTGTGGCTTTAGAACATAAGTCCACTACAGTCCCATGCTCTCTGAACTTCGTAACCCACCTAACAATCGTTGATTTTGATGGAAAGTTGCAACAATAGAAACGTTTTCGAAACTGAATCTGTACACTCTGGTATGATTTGGTCGCAAAATATTGCTCCACGGAGAATGTCTTCTGCTGAATTGTCCAACACATTTTTGGGGCAACTAAAGCTGCAAACGATCATCCCTAGGTTCACCTATCACGTCCTGCAACAGAAAAGACATTCGTTAAAAAAATGGATTTTTATCGAATAAAACATGGGTATGCATCTTTTTGGGTCACCCTGTATAAGGATTTTGGAGGGGACTTTAATTCAAGACATGACTACACTTTTAGCATACTTCCAGACTTGTATGTTGAAGCTCAGTCACACTAAAATGGTAATGTCTGGTGTTGCAGTGCTTACACTTGCCTCGTACACAGTGTCCTGAATGACCTTACATATAGTCACTAGATGCCTGTGTCCCACTCCAACAGACTACTTACCAATACTTTCAGGCATCCAGCTAGTAGAGCTTTCCCAACTAGGAGTGACCCTCTCTTTGCCTAATCATGGTTCCTTGAACCCTGACTATATGTTACATGGTCTTTTAAGCAGGTCCTCAAATGTTTACCAACAGAGATAAAGATCTAGATACTCGCTTGTGCCAGCTGCATAGAATTTATTAAATAGCCTTGCTGAATAGGCATCTGTGCTTCTCAGGGAAAAAATTACAAATGGATCATGAAGTACAGTAAAAGTACATCCAGGCTTCGTGTTTTCAAACCCATGACCAGTGCCAGACCTGTTGGATTGGGCTTGGGTTAAGTACAATCACCTGCAGACTGGTGTTGGGTAATTTCATCTGTCCATGCACAAATGGGGTCTCACTTCTTTATTGAAATGCAAATGCAGCACTGCTGAACAAACCACAGACCACGTCCTAATAGCATGCCTCATACAGCAGGCACCAAATAGAGGATGAGGTCTGATGGTTTAGATCAGGGGTTCCCAAACTCAGTTACATTTAGGCTTCTCAAGGGGTACATTATTATGTGAGAGAATATCCTTATTTAAGTTAAATTCCATGTCCGGAAGAAATAATAGACTCAAATGTCTGGAATTTTCAAATCTGGTCAATTAGGACAATTAAGAGGGAAGACTTTTTTTTACAGATCACTGTGATTTTGGGTTTGAATGGGAAAAATTTGTGGCTGCTGGAAAGTGAAGAGTTTTCATTTTTTTGAAGATCACCTTGATTTTCAGCATAAATTGGAAAAATTTGTATCTGATTCAAAGTGAAGAAAAATTTGGGAAAAGTCAGGAGTTTCAGGACATTGATAATGGTCAAAATTTAGGTGCAAATCTTTTTTTTTTTAGAGAACACCTTGCTTTTGGGATGAAAATTGAAAAATATGTGATTATCCGAGAATCTCAGACAATTTTTTTGACCTATCCATAAAGTACTAAAAAATCATGATTTGGGCAAATGTCACAAGATTTGCAAACAACACAAAATTGCCCCCCCAAAATTTTTGGGCTGGTATGCCTATGATTCTAACTGAAAGCCTTTTTTTTTTAGAGAAACATCACAAAATTTCAGGGGTACATGCAAACCTGCTACAGTGTCCCGATGAACTAAAAGTTTGGGAAACCCTGGTTTAGATGACAAAGCTCGATGCTGGCCCAGTGGCTTGACACCATCACTTCCAGCATCTGATCTGGGCTTTACAGCAGTCTGGGGTGGTAAAAGAATAACCCTCAGATCCCAGTCCTGTTGTGACTGACCCAGAGTGGATGCCTTTTCAAACAACAACAATTATCATTAACTACTCACTTGAATTACTAAACATTGCAAAAGTTCTGGAATTGTTATTTTCAATAAATCTATATTATAAGAAAAAATTATATTCTCAGTGATAAGATATATCTTAAGTGTTTTATTAATAAACTTAACAAATTTGTTGAAAGGTTAAGATGAATTTTCTTTTTTTACCAACATGATTAATTACAACTGCAGTGAAGTTAACAAAAATTTTCAATTTAAATCTGAGAATTACTGTCAAGCTTAAAAACAAATTGGTTCCTGAGAAGGTTAAAAATGAATTTACTGAGAACAGTTAATTACTCTTTACTTATTGTTTCAAATTTTTATTTTACTTGATCTAATTAACCTGTATGCAGTTTAATTCTAATGTTCTTTTGGGTGTGTTTGGAATTACCTTCTGACAAGCCATAAAGGATAAAGCAAGTACTAAAGTTTTTTTTTTGTTTTTTTATAAAAAGGTTTAGTTGTTTTTTTTTTAATTTTATATATATAATTATCAGTGCGACACTTCATTCTCAATTATAATCTTCACTTTATAAATCTAGAGTTAATTTTCAGCCTTTTGCAATAATTTTTATGCTTTTATTAGTGATTTCATCTTTTCTATTATTACGTAGTGTTTGCAAAATTAGTATGTTCCCCTACTTCATTTATTTTGTCTACAAGTTGTTTTTAAAAGTAATTATACAAAGGCATTTTACTGTTTAATTTAAAGCAGATTGACTAAATGAATTTTTTAAGCCATTTGCAAAAAACAATGTGGCAGCGATGATGTAGCATCTAGCATTACTATTATTATTATTATTTTTTTTTTGTTTCTATATTTATCCTCTTTATTTGCAGGAAAGCAACGGGGGCGTTAATACATAGGATAGACAACTACCCCAACCTGCTTCTGGTGATGCCAAGATATTGCTGTCCACTTGTAATTTAATAGAGATATGACTGTAATTTATAACTGCTTGCCAAGACCACGGGAAAGTATTGTAAAGTTTCTTTCCCAAGGACACAACATAATGGCACAAGTGGGTATTGAACTGAGATCATGTTGATCATAAGCACAGCAATCTAACCATTCAACCACTCAACCACACTGCTGACTCATCTACTTTTACCCACTATTATTATCCACTATTTTGGAGCATATTTTATTGTGTATGTTACATAACTAGTTTTGTATTTGGTTTTGTGATCATATTTGTGTTGTTATAAAACAGTTTATTCAATTGCTAAGTTTAGCATAATAACTAATCAAAGATTTCTTTTTTGTTCCATTATCTTCTCCCTTAATCCAGTAATTTTTGCTGATTCATATATTTTTTGTATGATATGGACTTGATACTTCAACGTCTGAAATAAATAAATAAATAAATAAATATAATTGCTCATTGTTTTTCATTCATTTAAGCTGAGTGTTTGTATCTGCTTAAAGAATTAAAATAATTTGGTGTTACTGTGACAGTGTTTATTTGTTTAAGAGCCAGATTGAAACCTTGTAAGTTACTTTTATAGTGAGATAGAATTGTTTGGACAAACTATTAAGTTTATATTAAAACTATAGAGGTGCTAATTATACTTAAAGTTACTCAGCAAAATTGTTGAGTAATTATTTGTAGTTACAGTTGCTGTGATCTCCCTTGAAGTTTGTGAAGCTTAAGATTTAAGTGTTAAAGAGAGTTGATTGAGTTTGTTGATTTTGTAAATAATATTTTCTTTACAGTTAGGAATTGTGCTTTCTTGCTATATGTTGAGAAAAGTTTTCAAGAACATTAATTAATGTTTAGCCAGAACTAACTGCATTAAAAACTTCAATCTTGCGGCACACTATTTCTTGAACCAGTATAAAAAAAAAATTTTCTGCCTATAAGCCAAGTCGAATTTTTAGCTCTAAAAATGATAGTTTTTCCCAATTACCACCTAATAAGCCAAGGTCATTTTTTTTCTCTTTTTGCAGCCTTTATTCATTTTTTTTGTTGTCAAAGAAACAAAGAGTGACGCATCGCTCATTGAGCACACAGAACACCTGTTCTTTGTTTCTTTGACTAATAATAAGAAACAAAGAATGTGCCAGTGCGCATTCTTTGTTTCCTTGAGTAATATCGATTCTCCTTTCTCTTTAACTTTGAAGAGAAAGCGCTCATTTGCACATGTTGATTTGTGGAAATGTGCGATATGATTGTGATATTGTTTACACACAATGATTGCAAAATGTCAAACTAAACCCATTTAATGACCAATTTTTTCTGGTCCAAAGCAATATACGCCTAATAAGCTGACCCTCAAAAATCAGGTACAAAAATTAGGTCCAAAAAATTGGCTTATCAGGCGGAAAATACGGTGAACATAGTTTTGCTTCAGTGCTGGTACAGATGAATCTGTTTAATTGCATTGCCAATTTTCCAAACTTTTTTTATGTGACTAACAGATAATGCATTTATCTGAACGTTGTAAAAACACTCTCTTTTAACAGTAATTGTTGCTGAATTGTCTCAGTGGGTCTATGAGGTCATAATGGGGATTTCAGAATGAACTCATCATAGCATTATCAGGGAATTATAAAAGTTTTTATATTCCATAATTTGTTTATAAATCCAGGTGGCATTATGTTTTCATTGCTTCAACAAGTTAGGCAAGCTAGTTTGTTTTCTTGCACAAAGTTGTTACACTTTGTTTCTTCTATTCTCACAATGCAAGTGAGTGACACAAAAGAAAGAAAGGCAAATGAGTGACGTAAAATCAAGAAAAAAGACAAGTGCATGCACTGTGTATTGCAAACTATGTAATGCTGAAATAAAATCACATGATAATTTTATACGTAAACTGTCATTGGTCAATGAAGGACGCATGTTGTTTTCAATTAACAGTGTAACCTCTTTCATTGTTTTAATCAAATAATGACAGATGTCTTAACTCTTTCAGGCCAGGAAACCTTCCCAGAAGATATAGGTATTTGTTTTAAAGTGAGTCATACGGCAAATTTTTTTGCTAAACTTCCTGAAAAATCCTTTGATGTTTCAGGTTTACGTAACAATGCTCTAGCAAATGCGCACATTTTTTATATACGGCTGCGCATTGCTTTGAAGTCAGAATTTTTAATCAGCAAAAAACATCTAAAATGCCCTTAACGAACAAAGTAGATATAAGTTGTTCAATGTGATGAATTCTATTTTAGCTTATGGGGTCAGAACTATGAAAAAAAAAAGATTTTCTATATTAATAAAGCTTTATGAAGTAAAGCATATACAGTATAAAAAAACTGTCAATCAAGTAAGTTTTTAGAAATATTATGTTTTTCGAAAGCCGATTTCAGTTGTATATGTTATTTCAAAAACAGATTTTGGAACAGCAAGTGTTTCGTCTAAATTGTGCATCCCTTTCTTTTTCTGAATTATAAGCTTGAATGGTGCTGGTGACGTCATCAAGACAGTGAAAGTCATTATGGCAGTGGGTGAAAGTCATAGACATCCTATATAACTTTGACGCAATTGGTGCAATATCTATGGTGAAAGTACTTAGCTCTTGAAATGAAAGGAAGTTGATTTGATTAATTAATTGCAATCATGTTAGAATGCTTTGACATTTCTTGATAGTTGGTTTCATTATATTTGTTTATAAAATTGGACAAATTTCATTTTAATTTAATTCGGCCACGGCCATACTAAAAGTGTGAGCACTAAGATCTGTTGGGTCTCTTCAAGAAGTCACCGTAAGCGACTTTTGTTCATAAAATTAGCCCAGATTACCCCTGTTGTTACTATTACTTCTTAAAGAGATATTTTCCTCTTAGTTTTGTTTTTATTCCATCCTAGTGCAATAAGGGGGGATGTAAAGTTAGTTTCACAAAAAAATGCTTACAGTGACTTCTTGAGGAGACCTGTTTTCCCTGACTTCTACAAGAGTCACTAAATATCCCTGTTTTTTGTAGTCTTGTATAAACTTTTTTTTTCTATTTCAAATGTACAGAAAATATGTTATTTCAAAAACAGATTTCAATGTAGAACAAAAAAAATAGCCCTAGAATTATTTCTGAAACAAGCCTTTACTTGATTTACTGCTTTACTGATTTGAAATTTTTTAAAAAATAGTATTTTTATTGTGAGTTTTAAATTTTAGAAATTGTACACATGCTTTGTATTCAGTGATGGCTTTAATAGGGTGCAAACAGAGCGGCCACACCAGGTCCCCCTAAAATAGATCAAAAAGTTGTTGTGTCACTTGTGCTTGTGAAAGTGAAGACTTTTTTTTTAGAGATCACAATGTCTTGAGACAGTAAAAGTGCTTCTCCATGCTTTGGATCACCCTATAATGGCCCTCTGTAAATTGAAAACCTTTTTTTTTAAATGATCACTTTGTCTCTCCATGCTTTGGATCACTCAATAATCTTTGGATCACCTTTTTTTTAAGGGATTACTTTGTTTACATACACTAAAAATGGCTTCAGCTTGCTTTTTTTAGTACACTAAATAGTGTGATCCCCCTTACTTTTCTTGCACCAGGCCTTCCTTTTTGTAAAACCATCACTGTTTATACTGTATAAGGGACAGCAATATTGCACTTCCAATTCATACCAAGGAGAAATTACAAATATAGCGAATAGGTTATTGTTAATTACTTCAACGGGATGGCCTTGAACATCCAAGTAAGGAACATAAGCGAGATAGGTCGTGGTTGATAAAATTGTTAGATTTTTTTTCGACAACACACAATTTATACACTTTACACCTTTCTTTTCATTAAGAATCGATGTAATTTTGGTGTTAATGCAGTTTATCTGCGACAAATTACATGCATTCATGTACAAATAGAATCCAAATAAAATATGCTTATTAAAATGAACACGACAATCATTCAAATTTTGTAAATAACAACAAACCAAATCAATTAACCAATTAAAACACTAATTATTTACTGCCAATTAAAAACGTTTATAAAAACATTCTACATACCGAAATATTTTTTCAAGGCCACTTTCTTCAAGTTATCAATTTATTGACCACCGTAAATATCACGAAATATTAACTTTCAATTCTACTCAAAACAACTTTCAAAGCAGCTTAATACATCAACGCGTTTTCTCTCTCATTTAACTTCAGTTTCGGCAAGACGAGTTTTAATGCGAAGACGTCATGCAGCAAATCTCAATCTTGTTAACTACTGAACTACCGTGGCTATCCCTTTTAACAAATTTTTTCAACCTAAGAATCCAAAGCAGCGCTTGCTTGTAGCAAAAATTGACAGCGATTATCCAAAGCGAAAATCAACAACAGTTATAAATCAATGAAGCAAGTATTAGCTGCCAAAACAAGCAAAGCTGCTTTACTGATTTAAAATTTTAAGTTTTAAATTTTACCAATTGTACACATACTTTATACTCAGTGATGGCATTAATAGGGTGCAAACTGAGCGACTGCACCAGGCCCCCCTAAAATGCAATAAAAAGTGCCCTCCTACACCAAAAATTGGTCTGTATCTTCATAGTAGCACCAGGACATAGACGACATGTCCAAAAGAAAAAAAATTTTTTGGAAGATCAGCAAGCTTCTGCTTCCTTAGGTTGTTGTGTCACTTGTGCTTGTGGAAATAAAGGCCTTTATTTTTAGAGATCATAATGTCTTGAGACAATAAAAAGTGCTTCTTCATGCTTAGAATCACTCAATAGTGCCCCCTTAAAATTGAAGACCTTTTTTTAGAGATCACTTTGTTTACATACACTAAAGATGGCTTCAGCTTGCTTTTTTTAGTACACTAATTAGTATTCCCTCTTATCTTGCACCAGGCTTTCCTTTTCGTCATGCCATCACTGTTTATACTATACTGTATATAGGACAGCAATATTGCACTTCCAATTCATACCAAGGAGAAATTACAAATATAACAAATAGGTTATTGTTAATTACTTCAATTGGATGGCCTTGAACACCCAAGTAAGGAACATAAGCGAGATAGGTCGTGGTTGATAAAATTGTTAGATTTTCTTTCGACAACGCGCAATTTATACACTTTACACCTTTCCTTTGATTAGAACCGATGTAATTTTGGTGTTAATGCAGTTTATCTGCGACAAATTACATGCATTCATGTACAAATAGAATCCAAATAAAATATGCTTATTAAAATGAACACGACAATCATTCAAATTTTGTAAATAACAACAAACCAAATCAATTAACCAATTAAAACACTAATTATTTACTGCCAATTAAAAACGTTTATAAAAACATTCTACATACCGAAATATTTTTTCAAGGCCACTTTCTTCAAGTTATCAATTTATTGACCACCGTAAATATCACGAAATATTAACTTTCAATTCTACTCAAAACAACTTTCAAAGCAGCTTAATACATCAACGCGTTTTCTCTCTCATTTAACTTCAGTTTCGGCAAGACGAGTTTTAATGCGAAGACGTCACACAGCGAACCTCAGTCTTGTTAACTACTGAACTACTGCAGCTATCCCTTTTAACAAATTTTTTCAACCTAAGCGCGCCTTAAGAATCCAAAGCAGAGCTTGCTTGTAGCAAAAATTGACAGCGATTATCCAAAGCGAAAATCAACAACAGTTATAAATCAATGAAGCAAGTATTAGCTGCCAAAAGGACCTAGTACAGTATTGCCTGACATAAAACCTTATATCAATCTAATGTCGCTAAACAAAGCTGAAATCCTAAAATTGCTGCTAATTTGATCATCATCAATATCGAATTTTTGCATTATTGCAAATTGTAGTTTAAAATATTGTCTTATATTATTTGGCATGATAAACGTGGTAGTAAGACAAACACGGTTCCTTTTCTTCCAACGTACAAGCCAAGACCAAAAAAAGATCTCCACTTTTATTACAGTGTAAAGTGTTATTTTCTCTTGTGTGAGTTGTTGAAGAACTGCAAAGTAATAACTTAAGAATGTGCAGTAGCACTTGAACAACTTTGATCTCATATTGTTTTGTATTGACTGCCAACTTGGGTGTGTGTACTTAAAATCCATTTTCAATTAGCAGTTACTTTCATTGATGTGCAGGACTGTTTGGTTAATCAAATAAACAGCTTTGAATTTCTATTCAATTACCCAGATTATGCAATAAACCAATATGTGATTAAACAAAGTATTTTGTTAGCAAATGATTAGCTGTAGCAACAAATTATGCAATTATTTGATATGCAAATATACAAATTCATGTGTATTTAGTTTACCAAGTTCAACTGATCTTTAAAATTCCAAAGTAAAGTTGTGAAAATCAGAACAAAAGTTTTTTAGAAAATTAGTGTATTAAAATTGTCCCAACAGACTTTTTCACTCTGAGGCTCATCAGAAGACACAACATCTTATTCAAATACAATTTTCAACTGTCTAAATAAGATGTTGCATTTGCTGATGAGCTCCAAAGGCAAGAGTTTGTTGGGACACTTCCAAAAAATTTTATTTCTAAAAACTTGTGTTCTTATAACTATGGATAAGCACTCTACTGAAGAGCACCAACAACATATTTATAGATACAATAAAAATTTTATCAATTATTTATCCCGTTTATTTGCAAGCTTTGCTAAAGATATTCAGCTTAAAAGAGAACCAAATAATTGTCATGACATGGTTTCAGAGATATCAAAGTATTGCAGAATAGTTTATATATTTGTTGTTTTTTTCGAAACTGATGAACAATTAAAAATAACTTTTAAGTCTGTTTTGAAATAACTATAATATGAAAAAATCTGGGAGTCAAATCTAGACCATATAGCCCATGACAATAAATCTCTCTAATATGACCAACTTGTTTTTGTTTGTTTCATTAAAAACTTTAGACTATAACTGTATCACTAACTGAGTAATCTAGTGACACCTTTGTAACACAAATTATCAAGCATGGTTATTGCCTGTTTAAAAGCCTTTTCTTTTTATTTTATTAAAATTTTGTATGCCTTAATATCTTTACAGTTTAAAATGTGTAATCTAACATACAAGGTGTGTTTGAAAAGTATCGGGACTGTATGCTTTGCACAAACAACACTTGCAACAGTGATAAAAGCTTTGTTTTTTAAGGTGGCACAATGTCTTGTGGTTGTAAAAATGTAGTTTCAGCATTCTGTGACAACCATATGCTTTTTTACAGGCTTTTCTTGAAAGGCGCTTTACTGTAGTTCGTTTTGGGATAATTTATTTAGTAAATATTTTTTTCTTTTTTTTCTTCTTTTGTTAACAAAAAGGAGCATTGAACAAAGAATCAACTTGAAGTTTCTCGTTTGACTTGGAAAAACTCCAACTGAAACATTCAATTTGCTCCAAGAAGTTTACGGAGATGCTACGATGTCAAGAACTCGGATTTTTGAGTGGCACAAGAGGTTCAGAGAGGGAAGAGAGGATGTGGAAGATGATCCTAAGAGTGGAAGGCCAACAACAAGCAGAACAAACAAAAATGTTGAGCGTGTGAGAGAAAAAGTGCGCAGTAACCGCTGCCTTACTGTTAGAATGATAGCAGATGAGTTGAGCATGAATAGTGAGAGGGTGTGGAGGATCATTACAGAAGATCTGGGGATGAGGAAGGTTTGTGCAAAAATGGTACCAAGGTTGCTGAATGATGGGCAAAAGGAAAATCGTGTGCAAGTGTGTCAAGACATCCTGAAACAACTTGAAATTACACCAGATCTGCTGAGTAGAGTTGTTACCAGTGATGAGTCGTGGATCTTCGAGTACAATCCACTCACCAAACGGCAGAGCCTTGAATGGAAGAGTGCATCCTCACCAAGACCCAAGAAAGCAAGGCTGTTCAAGTCCAAAATTAAGGTGATGCTGATTGTTTTCTTTGATGTTCATGGAATTGTTCATCTAGAATTCTTGCCACAGGGCCAAACCATTAACCAGAATGTTTACAAAGACATCTTGCGACATTTGATGCGTTCGGTAAGGGAGAAAAGAAGAGAATCGTGGGAGACAAAGTCATGGCTGCTTCATCATGACGATGCTCCTGCTCACAATGCCTTAAGCATACGACAATTTCTTGCAGAAAATAACATTGCCGTGCTGGAGCAACCACCCTACTTGCCAGATCTGGCTCCCTGTGATTTTTTCTTGTTTCCTAAGCTCAAGGGAGTCATAAAAGGAACCCGTTTTCAAGACTCAAAAGCCATAACAACAGCTGTAACGAAGGAACTACGAGCGATCTTAATGGAATCTTTCCAGAAGTGCATAGAAGCATGGCAACAGAGATTAGAAAAGTGCATTTGAGCTCAAGAAGATTACTTTAAAGGGGACAAGTTGTAATTTTTACGTGGCATTTCAAATAAAATAATTATTTACACAGTCCCGTTACTTTTCAAACAGCCCTCGTATAAAGAAATGTTGAAATAAATTCTGTATGAAAAATAAATCAACCTTTGAGTATAAATTATTCAAAAGTGCAAAAAATAAAATGTTAATAGTAAGTTACCTTTTCTCAGCTTGCTTGTCAGAAAATTGAAGCAATTGCTCAAAAAGAAAAGGAATTATACTTGAGCATGCTGAATGAATAACTTGATTTCGAAAATATAATTTTACAATTTGTTTCAATATATTAACAAGTTGAATTAAAACTGGCAACTTTAAAATATTTGTTGATGTTGACAATGACTGTAAAATATGTAAGTTATTTAGAAATACAATACATTATATGATAATGGAATAACTCAACTTACAGGCAGCCTGACTCATAAACAGAAAACCAATAGTTCAATGCTCAGTCTATGTATTTTTTTTATACACTTTTATCTTTATATTTATTCTCCTAACCCACAAAAAACACTGGAGAAATTACACTTGGCCAAACTGTCAAGCAATTACACCTGACCTGCTTCTGCAGATGCCAAGATATTGTTGTCTAGTTAACGACTTTGAGACAGTATTTTTCTGCGATTGTAATTTTCCTTCGGAAGGGTTTATTTTTATAATTGTTTGAGCATGCAGTCAACAAATCTGTAAGTACTTGTTTATCAGGTTGCATTTGACTACAATTTTTTTCCTTTGCCTAACACTTGCTTTAATTTTAAGCACGGAAAGACCAATAAAAGAAACAAAGAATGCTCTATTCCATGCTCATAGTGGAAACGAGCCTTTAGACTTGCACAATATTATGATTTTACAAATTTTATTACCAAGAAGCAAATGTGAGAGAAGCAAACACTTTCTTTGTTTCCTTTATTCTAATGTTACCAGCATGTCTTGGCAGGTGAGAAATAAATGAAAGAAAGATATTGCTTGCTTTGCTCAAATTTTTGCTGTACTGTAAATGGTCCTTAACAACAAATAAAAAAATGCTTTATTTCCACACTATAACCTGACTTAGCACCTAATTAGAAATCTTCATTTGACCGAAATTCAACTATGAATAACAATTGTACATCGTTTGATTTCATTATTATTGTTTAGCTAGAAAAGCCACAAACAAAAGGATGGCAAGCGGCAATTTGGCCACTGTTGCTTAGTCCAAAAATGTATTGTTTTGGCAGCGTGACCTAATGGATAAAAGCACCATATTGATGGCAAAGAGATCGACATGGTCAGGGTTCAAAACCTATTCTTGTTATTCTGTTGTGTTTTTGAGTAAAACAGTTTTCTCTGCTTGTCATTCTTATAAGCAGCTCTAAACATCAGTCATATCTCTTAATACAAAGGAAAAAAACCAAATGAAAATTTTCAATCAATCAAATATAGCAATATCTTGGCATCCCCAAAAGTAGATCAGGATGATTACTTGACAGTTGTCCTAAGTTATTTTCCTGAGAGTTAAAAAGATTAACAAAGATAATACAAATAATAATAATGATACAGTAGATTAAATCATAACTGGTTTAAATAAATTCTGCTGAAGGACAGGACCCTTGCCCCCCATAAATCCACCCTTGTTTGATGGCAATCTTGAAGCATGAAACCACACAAAGACCAATGCCACAAACATCACACTGATATCTGGTATAGTTTCATTCTTAACAAAAGAGACAAGATTAGTAACTTTCTTGCAAATCAGTGGTCTACAAAGAATGCCAATAAACACTGCAAAAAGTAAATATTCAGAAGGATTTTTTGTGTTGCTAGGCAATCGAAAATGCTTTGCCATATTGTTTTGCCAAACTTTATTTCAAAAACTCAATAAAAAGCAAAACATGTATATACGACATCTGTACTTTTGGCGAATGGCTGCAATGTACATATACGTCACCCATCCTCAAATGCTAAAATAGTGATGATATATATATATATATATATAATTGATTTTACTTGTGGCTTAAAAACCACAAGTAAAAGATTAGCCACAAGGTACAAATTGGTGTGCCTTGTTCTTTCTCAGCATAACTTCACTGGACTGATGAGACCCGAAAGGTCGAAACAGTACTGTCTCCAGTTACTTATGCTCCCTGCTCTTGCAGGTCGAGCACTCTGGCTGAGAAGACAGTGATGCTGTTGCACTATGCATTGCTCATCATTTTATATGATTTGAGCACTCTTGGCATCACTGGGCTTTGATTTTACTTGTGGCTTAAAAACCACAAGTAAAAGATTAGCCACAAGGTACAAATTGGTGTGCCTTGTTCTTTCTCAGCATAACTTCACTGGACTGATGAGACCCGAAAGGTCGAAACAGTACTGTCTCCAGTTATATATATATATATGTGTTTATTGTCTCAAATTGGTTAATATTTTTATTTTTACTTTTTTTATTTAGAATATGACTAAAATTGTTATCAATAGTATAGTCAAGTGGTTAGCACAATGTGATTGTGATTGACATGGTCTCAGTTTAAAACGTATTCATGCCATTCTGTTGAGTCCTTGGGAAAGACATTTTACTGAAAGATACTTTACAGGACTTTCCCCTGCTCAGCAATCTTGGCAAGCAATTTTAAATTTTAGTCATATCTCTATAAAACTAAAAAACTAAATAAAAAATTTTAAGTGGACAAAAATATCTTGGTACTTCAAAAGCAGGTTGGGATAATTGCTTCCCCTATGTTGCTTTCCTGCAATTTAGGAGAATAAACATAGAGAATAAATAAATAAATTTAGAACTACGTGTTAAGACCATCAAGAAAAGGAAAGTGCCATAAAGTATCTTTCCCAAAGACATAACAGATTGGTGCAAGTGTATTTTAAACCATGACCATGTTGATCATGCTTATCATCTATCATCCATCAAATAGTACTTTTAAACACTCAACCATGGCACCAAGAAAATAATCTGAGTGAAAAAAAAAATATTAAATTTAGTGGCAACTATTAAGGTAAATAAATCAATCTACTTGCTAAAACATTGTGGCCTCACTTTTTTGTAGGTTATATGGCAGAACATATAAAAAAATATCTTATAAAATAACATTTAGACTATAAAAAATACTCGCATGCAGTGTTTTTTTTAAGGTTTGACTCTAGAAACCATTAAGAAAGTTTGAAAGACCAAAAACTATTTCATTTAAATATGTAAAAATAAACACAGCAGTTCCAAATTTACAACAAAAATTTTCAGTTTCAATCTCATCCAAAGAAATTTCATCCATTGCATCATCATTATCTTTTAAATTTGCATATTCTACCACCTTCAACCTCGTTTTGTCACTTGCTGCTGTTTCTTCACTTTTTGCCATTTTTCAGCTACAGCTTGCACATCTTCATCAGTGAGCTGTGCTGGGTTATTGATCAAAACATTTATTAGAGCGTTCAGGGTAACACCTAGCAATCTATTGCATTGCTTGGTTTTGACATGACATAAAGTAGAAAACCCTTGCTCTGGCCAAGTGCTTGACAGAGAAATTGACAATGCTATACAATCAGTGTCAACAATTTCTTTTGATCAGTGTTGACCAGAAAGTACTTTAAGAGAAAAATCTTGTATAACAAAAGAATATAAATTTGTCTGTAGCCAAAACTTTTCTCAAGTTTTGTACCCCACAACAACTGTTTCAAATATACAGATTATATATATTGTCCTTTATGTGCCTAAAATTATTCCTAAAAAAAATCTCTGATGCAATACAAGAACTTATAAATTCATTAGCTGGTCTCAGTTACTAGTAAATAAGTCATCTTATCATCCATTGTCAATTTAATAACCTAATTACAACTACAACTTTAAGAATAATTTAATTGATATTATAATGATAACAAACAATAAGCCACTAACAAATTCCAATAGTTTCTACTTGTTTTACCTTGAACCAAATTATCAAAGTTTGTGGAGTTTGGTATTCTGATAAAAACAAGACTTTTAAAATGGTTTTCCAGCTTTTGGTGGCATTACTATTATTCATAGAACCTTCATTTATTAGTTGCTATAATAATCAGAATGAAATTGAAAAACTATGTTTTCTATTTGAAAAAAGAATATGTGTGTATAATAGTAAAAGTGGCAAGACTGTCAGTAAAGAGCTCAATGAAACTCAGAGCATTAAATTAAGGTAAATTACAAAAGCCAAGTAAAGAATTTTATTAAAACCTCAACAGTCTGTTTCATCTTATCAGCTCATCAGGAGGTGATTCTAAACACAGATGAAAAGTACATAATAAAATGCATAAAACTAATTAGTTAAAAGTCAAAAGTAATTATTAAACAAATTAGAATTAAAGATAAAATTTAAATTTAAAATTTAAAAACATTTTCAAGTAAATTTTCAAGTGAACAAGCTAAGAAAATTAAAATTTAAAAATTTGTGAACAAGCTGAGCATTTTCATCTATGTATCTGACATGGCAAGAACTGACTGGTAATCAAATTACATGTGCAATAGGTGGTGGGAGAGAAAGAACATTGCAAAAGAAGAAAGTAACGAGGTGTGAATGAACAGCAAAGAAATGGCTATAGAGATGATCAGGGAGGTGCAGGAAACCAACAAATAGATAGATAGATATAGATATAGGTGAAAACACAATAACAATGAGCAAGCATGGCATAGACAGAGGAGGGAGGGAATTGGAAATTCAAAAAGTCAAAAAATGAAAGATTCGAGTTAAAATTAAAAAATTTTAAGAAATTTTTAAAATATTAAATTGGGCTAGATTTTTTTTAGTTTAAATTTGTTCTAGTGTCAGCATTTGGAGACAAACTCAGATCGCTTGTTCAAGAGCGTGCACTGGTTGGCTTGCTTGTTCAAGAGCATGCACTGGTTGGTAAGATGGCAAGCTTCTCTACTAAGCAAATGTTGCAGCACTTAGCGCCACTGGTGTACACAAATGATTTGCAAACAATTGACCAAGTTATCTGTGGTTTTATTCCTTTGTCTTTATATTTCCATACTGTTTTAAAAAGTTCTGTGGCGTTTGCTTTATCTAGGTGATTGGATTGCCAGTAGTCATAAAAGCATTCATAAATTCAGTTTTGCAGCATCTTAATGCTGGGTGGGTGAGTTAGGGGCACTGATGGATGCTTTGTAGATGATGGACTTTGCTCGGCACTTTCCACTGAGTGGGCAGTTGGGAAGGTTTCTGCAGTTGCATGGTAAATCTTTGTTGTTGGTGTGGGGGTGCAGAAGTTTTTTATTGTAATTGTTGATGATGTTTATCATGTTCAGCATATAACTGTAGCTTAACTTTATGTTAAATTTATTACATATTTTGAGGAGTTTGTGATGTGCAGAAAAGTGTTTGTTTATAAGGTTGAAGAGTGCTTTTCCTATGTTGGTCTGTACTTCTTTCTTGTAGGGAGGGTTAAACCAAATAACGTTCTTTTTCTTTTACTTTTAGTTTTGCGTTTGTTTCTCTGTTTGTTGTTTTTTGATTCTACTGAGGCTGGTTTGTTGTATTTCATGTTGACTTTGTAATGGACGAAATGTCATGTTACAAGTTTTTCTTTAAAAAATGCATTATGCCTCTTGTTGTATTTGTTAAAGTTTAACTTGCCTCTGATTGTACCAGTAGAACTAATGAATTTTAAACTAAGTAATATTCCTGTTAACAGTGTTTACTTTAAAAATATTGTCAGAATGTACTGCTACTAAAACAAAAAAAGCAGACAAACAACAATATTTACTAAGATCAAAAAAACAAGCTGTTTAATGTTCAGATTAATTAAATCAAATTATAAGCCATCAAAGCCAGCCATGGTTCTGATGCATTAAAGTAAATTTAATATCCCAAGTTAACAGATTGCAAGACATAAGGCACATCTAATGTTTAAATAATATCAAGTAAATAGTGAAGTTTTTATTCAAAGCATTAATAAATTTCTATATGAGGTAAGTCTTGTATAAAGGTAAATATCTGCTGTTATTGTCTTTTCATCAAAGAAAAATGGTTCAATAACTTTGTTACACAAAAGTCTGCACCACACATTAACCTTTGGGCTGTCACATTCAATTTCCTTAGTAATGTGTGGGTTTTTAGTTCCCCAAATTCTTGCATTATGTTTGTTAAGCTTTCCAGACACATGAAAAGTTGCTTCATCACTAAAGCAAATGCAGTTAAGAAAATGACCATCCTTTTTGATTTTTTCCAAAAAGTTAAGAGCAAATTCTTTTATTTATTTAATTTCAATTATTTTATTTATCTAATTCATCTCTAAAATAAAAAAGTGATATTAGCAAAAACTTTAATAATAACTGATCAATATACAAAAAAAATATTTTGATAACACTTCTCAAAATTTTTTATTGAAATTATAAAATTGTGGACACCCTGTACAACAAGACAATAAATTTATATTATAGATAATAAAAACAATTTATGGGAACATAAGCAACAAAAATAATTGGATTGTAAACCTTTCTAATAAAAATTTATCTGATGATGAAAGAAAAGTGCTACCATTATTAGGTTTAAATTTTTCGGTCTCACAAAGTCGTATTCTTAAAATTAATATAGGGTGTTCGGAAAGTCACTGTGCACTTTTCTAATAATTTTTTTATATTTCAGATTTTAATTCATTATTATTCATTATTACAACCCCAATATGGTTTTAACAACTAAAGAACGTGTATGGCTTGTTGAACACATATTCCAAGAGGGTGATAGATACACAGATGTAGTGTGACAGCGGTTTGCTAAAAAATTCCCAGATAAACCTGTTCCACATCACAACACAGTTCATAACCTTGTTGATAAGTTTCAGAAAACAGGATCAGTGTATGATGCCGATTGCTGTGGAAGGCCAGCAAAGCTATCAGAGAAGAAACTGTTGGACATTTTTGACAGTATGCTGCAGAGTCCATCAAAATCATTACAAAAATTAGCTCAGCAGCATGATATTGGTCTTGCAACTGCTCATAAAGCTGTCAGAAGGCAATTAAAGCTCTTCCTATATAAAATAATGGCAGTGCAAGAACTGAAAACCAATGATCATGAGAAACGATTACACTATTGCAGATGGCTTAACCAATTTATCAAAGAGAATACGGCTGATGTGTTGGATGTGACCTTTTTCACCAACAAAGCATGGTTCTATCTCCCAGGTTATGTTAGTTTGCAAAATTCAAGATTGTGGTCATCTGATAATCCTCACAGTTTGCATGAAACACCCCTACATGATAAGAAGGTTGGTGTGTGGATTGCAATATCTAGACATAGAATTGTTGGCCCTATTTTCTTTATGAAAACAATAAACAGCAAGCGCTATTGTTTGGATATTCTTCACGCCTTCATCGGTCAGATGATGAAATCCATTACTCATGGTTTTAACAGGATGGTGCTACTGCCCACACATCTGGAGGATCTACAGATTTATTGAAGGAATTCTTTGGAGGCTGCATTATTTTGAAAGACGTGTGGCCTCCACATTCACCAGATCTAAATCCACTAGACTTTTATCTATGGGGAGCAGCAAAATCTGCAGTGTATTGAGATCGTCTGCATAAGCTGGATGACTTGCAAGCAGTAATAACAGCATTCATTCAATCTATTTCAAGCATCCAAAAGATAGCAGCATTTAGAAACAAAATAAGAAGGGTCCAAGCCTGTATTGATCCTAAGGGGGTCACTTTTAATATAATTTATAATTGTTTTTTATATTTACCTCCTGTATTCTATATTGAAACATGTATGTTAATAAATATGTAAGTGCACAGTGACTTTTCGAATACCCTGTATATTAGCTAATATTAAGAAGGGTATAAAACTTTACTAAATAATGCAGCTGCTATATAATAAGAAGCAAAGTTATGGGTGTATTAAATAATAAGCAAAGAAGTATTCCAAATTCCTCCTTTTAAGAGAAAAAAAGCATTGAAAAATTTTCGAGATGATGAAAACATTGTAATCACAAAAGTAGATAATGATAACAATTTTTAAATTGTTAAATGATAAAGATACTTATAATATGTTAAAAGTTGATTTGACAAAAAATTGTAAATGTAAATTAAACAAATTTATTTTTGAATTATATAAAATTGATTGTTTACATCAAAAAGAATATTTGTATTATGAAGCACTGATGCTATTGCATAGCACATGTATGGGTTACCAAAAATCCATAAACCAGATTGTATCTTTCATTAATTTACCTTTATACAGGGTGTCCCACAAAAAAGTTTATTTTTTAATTTTTAACTACTTTTGTTTTAGAGCATTTGACTCTTTTATTTTTTCAGGTTTTATTCTATGGTAATAGGAGTTTTATACCTGAAATTTTGAAGCCTTTATCTTAATCATGCCTTTCACAATTGAGCAGCGATCAAAAATAGTAAAGTTCTATTTGGAAACTAAATCACTGGTCCAAACCCAAAGGGAATATCGCAAGCATTTTGGTGTAAAAGAAGCTCCATCTGTGACGTCAATCAAGAAAATTGTTCAAAAGTTTGAAGTGCATGGCACCTGCCACAACAGAAATAAAGGAAATTCTGGAAGGAGAGTGTCTGCTCGCACCGAATTAAACATTGATACTGTACGTGAATCGACTGTGCGTAGCCCAAAAAAATCAATACGGAGGCGTTCATCTGAACTTGGCTTGACAAAGTCCACCGTTCAAAGAATATTGAAGCAAGACCTCAACTTATATCCTTACAAACTGGAAATAAAGCAAACTTTGACTGATAGGGACAAAGAACAACGTTTTCAAATGTGCACATGGTTTAATGAAATGATGGAAAAAGATGAACATTGGGTTGGCAAGATATGGTTTTCAGATGAGGCACATTTTCATCTGGATGGATCAGTAAACCGTAGGAACTGCCGTATTTGGGGCACTGAACCTCCAAACATTGTTACCACCAAATCACTCCACAGCAGGAAGTGCACAGCTTGGTGTGCGCTTAGCTCTGACGGAATCATCGGGCCTTACTGGTTTGAAGACAATGCTGAGAATGCGGTGACGGTTAATCAAGAAAACTATCGCCACGTCATCAAAAAGTTTACTGCTTGTCTTCGTGGTCGTCGCTTTGACTTGAAAAAATTATGGTTTCAGCAAGATGGGGCAACACCTCACACTGCAGTGGAAACACGAAAATTATTGTCTGAAAAATTTGAAGACAGGCTGATTTCCTTAAAAGCTTCCCACATCTGGGCTCCACACTCTCCTGACCTTAGCCCACTGAACTTTTTTCTGTGGGGCTACGCAAAAGATAATGTCTATAAAAATAAGCCTACCTCTATTTCCGAACTTAAACAAGAAATAACTACGTTCATGAGAGCCATTTCCGCTGACACATGCAAAGCAGTAATTCAGAATTTTGCTGTGAGAGTAAGGGAATGCCTTCTGCGCCATGGCGATCACATTGAGCATGTTATTTAAGCATCATCATCAAAATATATGACTATTTTTATGCTCCAGTAACATCAGCTAAGTAAAATGGATAACGACGATTTTGATGGCAAACAAATCTCCAACACATTATTTATGCACGGTGAAACTTTCATTGCTTTATCTTTACAAGTTTTTGCGTTACAAAAATTTTTAAAATAAACTTTTTTGTGGGACACCCTGTACAATCCTTTCTAAATTTGTGACTAAAATATTAGCACCTTTAGTAAATTCTCGTCATTGTCATTTGGAAGGGCATTCACTCCAGGTCAGACACAAACAAAACTAGGCCAAGAGTTTATCCTTTTACTGCCCCAGGCTGCTGTACTGCCTGAATCAGATGCTGGCAGTGATGTTATTAAGCCAGCATCAGGTTTCCTCATCCAAAACTGTCAGACCTCGTGCTCCATGTAGTGCCTGATGTATAGGGCATGCTGTTAGAACATGGTCTGCGGTTTGCTCAGAGGTGCCACACTCACAATTCTGTGAAGAAGCGAGACCCCATTTCTGCATGGACAAATGGAATTGCCCAACACCAGTCTGTAGGCAGTTGAGCTTAACCCAAGCTGCTCAGGGTAAGCCCATCCCAGCAGGCCTGGCACCAGTCCCAGGCACAAAAGCATGGAGCCTAGAAGCATTTTCACAATATTCCATTTTCCATTTGTGATTTGTCCAATCAGAAGCGCAGATGCCAAGTCTGGCAAGGTTGTCCAAAAGATTCCACGCAGCTCGCACAAACAGATGTCTGGATGGTTGCCAAGTCTCACTTGGAGAGTATCTGAGGACCCACTTAAAAGACGATACAAGATATGATTGGGGTCCAGATATCCACAATGAGCCAAGGAGAGTGTTGCTCCCAGTCAGCATAGCTCAGCTGGCTGGATGCCTGAGAGTATAGGTAGGTGGTCCATTGGAGTGAAACACAGGCATCTAGTGACTACGTGCAAGACCTCAGCAACCCCAAATTAGCCAAGATTGCCCTAATTTGTTTCCAAAGCAAATTTGCTGTAGTGTCATGATAAATAAAAATTTTTAGAATCATTGTTTATCAATAATACAAAAAATTCAATAAATGATATAGATTAGAATGTTTTTCCAAAATTATATCATAGTATAAAAATCTCATAATGAATGGGAGTTTTCAACCTGTTAATTTTAGTTCTGTTGCACGAAGTTATTAAATTGTTGTGTATGGTTTTCCTATTACCATTGTGTTTACTAGTCTTGTTTTTTGCTTTTAATTACATTGTACTTGTGTATTGTTTTTACCTGAAGAAGTTCACCCAATGTAATGGATGAAATATTGGGTTACAAGTTTTTCTTTAAAAAATATATTACACCTCTTGTCGTATTTGTTAAAGTTGAATTTGCTTCTGATTGTACCAGTAGAACTAATGAATTTTAAACTAAATAATATTCCTTTTAACAGTGTTTACTTTAAAATATTGTCAGAATGTACTGTTACTAAAACAAAAAAAAGCAAACAAACAACAATATTTACTAAGATCAAAAAAGCAAGCTGTTTAATGAGATGTATGGTTCTACATATTTTTGCACAGTAACTCAAACTTTGACTCAATGTTTGTGAGTGCTGGTCTTATGGCAGTTTTATGCTTGTGAAATGCTTTCTTTCTTTCTTTCAACTAATCAAGATAATCAATTAATCAAACAACAGACGTTTGGTGGTACAGAATTTGAAGATGGAGTGAAGTAAAAGATTTTTCTTCCCAAAGCTTTTTATCTGACACTCTTCAGGGGAAATCATCAGAATAAAGCAGAATAAAACTGAACCGGATTATAAAGAGAAAAGCAGAATTCTCATTAGTTGAAAAAAGAAGTTAGCCAATGAGAGATGAATTCTTTTTGTTTACACTTGAATTCTTTATTCTTTTTGTCTTATTCCCCTTTTGTGTGAACAAAAAGAATTCGTCTACTCTTTGAAAATTTCTTCATCTTTTCTCTCATTGGCTAACTTCTTTTTTTCAGCTAATGAGAACTCTGCTTTCGTCTTTATAATCCAGTTTGGTTTTATTTCTGCTTTATTCTGACAATTTCCCCTGAAGAGTGTCAGATAAAAAGCTTTGGGGAAAAAAAATCTTTTACTTCATGTCATAATCAAACAACATTGGATATTCTGCTTTAAGACTAAGCTAAAAACTGTTAAGCTTTTTTTTGGAAAATTCAAGCTGCAACTTTGAATTAAAAGAAAGTTCAGCAAATTCTTCTTGAGACTTCAGAGGGAGATGATCAAAGCTTAGATTTAACACAATGAATAGGTTTTGGATCCAGTCTAGTTTCACATTGTCTAATGCTGATAAAAAGTACTTTTAAAAATTTTTCATTAAATTTGTCAAGTGCGAAATTATAATTGGCTTAATTACACTGGATTCCACATCATTGGAAGCTAAGAAGTCATCTGTAAATGAAAACATTTCAAATGAATAATTTTTAACTTTTTGCATATAGATTTTAATTTCTTTATGAAGGCTTCAATTTTAGGTTTTAATGTAAAAATATTGCTGTTCTCTTCTTGAAGTGACAAGTTGAGTTAATTGAGCTTTTCAAGTATATTTAATAGATAAAATAATTTTAACAACCAACTGTGATCACAAAAATAACAAACCAAGTCTGAATTGTTTTGAGATAAAAAAATAATGATCTCACTTTGCAACATCTAGTCTTTTTAAAACTTTCCCTTTCAACAGCCACCTTACTTTACAATGCAGTAAAAGTGTGTTGTAGTCCAATACCATCTCATCACATAAATTTGCAAAAACTCAGGTATAAAGTTAACAACTTTCACAGCATCTTTAACAATTATATTAAAGTCTGGAGACAGTTTTTTAGTCACTAAACTATCTTGACAAATAATACAATGTGTGAAAGTTATAGACACAACATTTGCACATTGCAATCTACCTTGAAAATTGGCTGTCTGTGCCCTTATTGGTGCAGCTCCATCTGTACATACTGCAACACAAATCTTCCATTGCAGAACCATCTTAGTGAAAAAAGTATCTACTTTTTGAAATATATCCAGCCCTGTAGCACTTTTATCCAGTTGTTTACAAAATATGTCATTGATGTCATTATTGTAACTATAGTGATCATTATTGTAAAATATGTTATTGGGGTCATTCCATGACAAATCACAACAAAAAAAAATTTGTTTTAACCACTACATCTCCGATTTGGATAAAAATTGGTGTATGTGGTTATCTTATAGCCAAAACCCACTGGTGCAAATATTATGTTTCTACGACTAACACGTTTTGAGTTATAGGGAACAAAGTTTTGGGGGAGCCAATAAATCCTTTTCAAAAAATGCTTATATCTTCCTCAAAATATGTTTAAATTATAACATGTTATATATGGTTGAAATCAGAAAAGAACAAGGAATTCAAATACAATATCAAATTAATATAAAAAAGTTATTTATTTTTTTTTTAATTTTTCCCTGCCACCCCCCAAAAATTTTGAAAGCCCCCACAAAAATTTTTTGGAAAAAAATTTTGATTCATAAGCCTTAAAAATATGCAATAAAAACAATGGGTATAGACCATTTATTATGCTTAACACTCAATACAAATGATTCACTAAAGCAATTTTTAGGGCAAATATATCCAAAAATTCAATTAAAATGTCTTCATAACATTGAGGATCTTGGCAATGTTTTCTTGGAATTTTAGATTCTAAATAGTTTAAAATAATTTATAATACCAAAAAAAAAAAAAAAACATTTAATGGGTATTGAGGTAGGTATCAGATATTGTGGAATATGCAAACTAAATACCTCTGATAAATATGACTGTATCGGTATTAAAGTAAAAAATTAAAATCTTTGTATAGCCATCAGCAATACTAGCTGTAACTCCATTGTTAATGTAATAGAATTATACATCACAAATACATATACAAGTTATACATTTTTTATATTTTTTTCTTCATTGATAACAAAAACAAAAATAAAAAGACACATACAAAAGAATGAAAAATCACGTATAGAGTACAATGCAATTGCTGCCAGAAGATGCTAGCAAAAGACCTTTTAGGTTACCATATGTTAACTAACACCTTTAACTATTTGAATCAGATGCTATACATACATATAAAAAATGAAATTGCAATATAAACAAAGACAAACCAAATAAAAAAATAATATTTATCAAGGCTAATCATAAAGAATATGGTGTTATGACAGTTGATTAAATGACACTTGATTGAACACACTTGATCAAAATAACACTTGATCCAAACAATACTTGATCAAAACAACACTTAATAGAAACAACACTTGACCGAAATTACACGTGATCGAAATTGACAGTTGATAAAAAAAAAAAGATTTACTTTTGTATGTTTTTGCAATTAAACAATGTCTTTGTTACTGAAAATTAGATTCATAAAAAGTAAAGGTCGTCAGTAAGAGAACAGTTTGTGTTAATTTTTTTAATTTTTTGTCAATGTCAAGATCAGGGTTTTTTAAAGAGTTTCCTGGGCTAAGCATTTTTAGGGGGGCAAAAGTTGATTTCATGCGATAGTTATGTTTCGTTAGATGCCTATTGCTGCCATTCCTTTGCATTCAATTTACATTGTAGTCAGTTATTTAGGGAGGGCATTGTGCAATGGCCCCACCCTTGCAGACCCTTACAGAAATAAGAGATAGACTAAAAGGGAAGACTTTTCTTTAGAGATTACTATGTTCATGGGACAAAAAATTGACAAAACCGGGACAGAGTCAAAGTAAAAACTTTTTTATAATGATCACTATGTTTTTGGGATGAAAAATTAAGACAGATTCAAAGTTGTAAATTTTCTTTTTTTTTATTTGATCAAATGTCATTTCAATCAAGTGATGTTTCAATCAAGTGTTGTTTGATCAAGTGTCATTCGATCAACTGTCAGGTCATGAAAAAATATACTGATAGAAATGAAAACAATTCAAAAACATTACAATTTACAAATTGTTGCACATTACAACATACTGACACAATTGAAAACCATTCAAATACATTACATATTACAGTTTACAAACAGAATTCTGTAAATTGTTAAAAATCACTGATATAGTTGTTTATGAGAAATGATTTATAATTAATTTTTAAATTATGAAATGAGTTTTCATTAATGTTTTTGGGAATTTTAGACCATATCTTTACACCACTGAAATTTAATATCTTTCACTAAAATCAGAAGATATATACAGTTGGTAAAAACCAGGGGTGTAAAGCCAGAGCCTGGAGCAGGAAAAATTTTTAGGGTCTGAAGCTGGAGCTGGAGCCAGAGCCACATATTTTAAAAAAGTGGAGTCAGAGTTGAAGTCACATATTTTAAGGTGAAGCTGGAGCTACATATTTTCAAAAAGTTGAAGCTGGAGGCAATGTCTTAATAGGTTGGAGATGAAGCCTGATGTTTTGAAAGGCTTGAAACAGTAAAATTGCACCAGCTTAAGTTCCAGCTTTGTATTGCATTAAAAAAACACAGCCAAATTTTTTTATTCAAATTAATTATGTTTTAGAGTTGCCTCTAGCATATTTGGTTAATCAGAAATGTATATCCTATATTATCCTTTACTTGAGTTGGTTATGTTCTGCCTCCCAGAGAGGCATGAAATGATGTTACTTAATCTGGTCAAGTTTGAATATTTAATGCCACTTGGAAATGGAAATTAAATTTACCTTAAATAGTTTATTTAAGCATGCTCTAACCAAATTTAATAATTGTTTACTGAGCAAATGCTTCATTTAGAGTCATGGTCACTTTTAGAATAAAACATTTCCAAAAAAAGTTAAGTAGGCAGTGTGGTCAAGTGGTTAAAGCACCAGGTTGATAATCAACCTAGTTTCGATTCAAAACCCACTTGCACCATTCTGTTCTGTTCTTGGGAAAGACACTTAAAATATTTCCAAAAAAAGTTAAGTAGGCAGTGTGGTCAAGTGGTTAAAGTACCAGGCTGATGATCAACCTGGTTTTGGTTCAAAACCCACTTGTGCCATTCTGTTCTGTTCTTGGAAAAGACACTTTATGGAACTTTCCCCTGTTTGGTGGTCTTGGCCAGCAGTTCTAAATTGCAGTAATATCTCTATTAAATTACAAACGTACAGCAATATTTTGGCATCTCCAGAAGCAGATTGGGGTAATTGCTTACCCTATGTATAGCACCTCATCACTTTCCTGCAAGTCAGGAGGATAAATATAAAGATAAAAATAAAAGAAAAATTAAAGTATTAAATTTGATCATAGCACACATAAATGAACAGTTTAAGGCAGGGGTGTGGAGCCAGAGTTGGAGCCAGAGCCTGGAGCAGGAAGAAATTTTAGGGTCTGGAGCTGGAGCCATAAATTTTAGTGCTAGCTGCACACCCCTGGTAAAAACAAATCAATTTTTTATGTGGTGAGTATTATAATTATGAATTTGTTCATTGAATGTTCATTGAAAGTAATCCAAAAAAGTTTTTGGTAGCATATTATGCATATACTTAAACATGAACTTTGCATAAGTACATTTAATAACATTGTTTATTTTTAAGACATTAAATTTATGAAAGAAATAATTTATATTTGTTGATTTTGGTAAAAATAAACAAGAACAAATGAACTTATTTTGATGGACCTGAATAGGAGCCAGCATTGATTTATTAGCTCTTCTCCAATTCAATATAGAGTTTTAGACTTCAGATTAAAATAATGCAAAATAGATAGTTTTTAATGTCGCTAAGGTAGCACAGTGTCTGAGTTTAGATACTATGCCACAAACTTTAGAAAGTTGTTAAGTGCTCATTTCAAGTTACCCCAAGGTACTTCAAACCACATTTTCTTTCAATAAAATGACCACTGATGGTAATATTAAAGGAATCAGTAAAATTTTTCTTTTGTTACTGAATGGTACAAAATAGGTTTTAGAGTAGTTTGATAATAGTTTATTTGACTTCAATCATACATCTATTCCACACAATTCTTTATTAACATTATTTTGCACAGATATCAAATAGAGTAGTCTTTATATTAGATACATTTAAAAGATCATTTATTTAGGGTAGGAATAACAGGGGTCCAAGAATTAAACCCTGTGGTACTTCACATTTAAGTGTAGTCAAATCAGATAAAACATTTTATATTTTTGTACATTGAATTCTATTACTTAGTATAATGTTATGATAAATCTAAAGTATATATCATAAAATTATACCTAAGTAAACTCTTAATCTAAAGTATATATTAAATTTTTTCTATTGATATATCATGATCATGATTAATAGTGTCAAAAGCTTTGCTTAGATCTAAAAACATAGAGCATGTAAATTTGTTGTTGTTAAAATTAGATAGTAGTTTATCACAGATGGTTGCTAAATACAAAATGCTTAAAAATCATATTTATTATCAATTAAATACCTACTAAACATTAAAGTTACTTTTGCAACTCCCTGCTTTAAAATGAAACCGATGCCGATCAACAACATTGTATTTTTAGCAAAATGAGGAGGCATTGGTTCTATATTTAGGTAGGCCTAACATCATTTAATCTTAAGTTTAGCAACTAGGTATCTATTAATGCAATGAAAAGTGAATTCTGCTCAAAAGTATTGCCATATTTATGTTTTTACGTCTGAGACAATAACTTAATGCATAAATTTTTTTAAAAAATCCATTAAATTGAGTAAAATTTTGCTTAAAAATTGCTTTAGTGAATCATTTGTATTGAGTGTTAAGCATAATAAATGGTCTATTATACCCATTGTTTTTATTGCATATTTTTAAGGCTTATGAATCAAAATTTTTTTCCAAAAAATTTTTGTGGGGGCTTTTAAAATTCTTGGGGGTGGCAGGAAAAAAATTTTTTTAAAAATAAATAACCTTTTTATATTAATTTGATATTGTATTTGAATTCCTTGTTCTTTTCTGATTTCAACCATATATAACATGTTATAATTTAAACATATTTTAAGGAAGATACAAGCATTTTTTGAAAAGGATTTATTGGCTCCCCCAAAACTTTGTTCCCTATAACTCAAAACGTGTTAGTCATAAAAATGCAATATTTGCACCAGTGGGTTTTGGCTATAAGATAACCACATACACCAATTTTTATCAAAATCAGAGATGTAGTGGTTAAACGCTTATGGTGATTTGTCATGGAATGACCCATTGATGACATAAACCAGTAAATTTTCCATACTGGTGATACATCAAGCTGAATACAAAAACGAGTTGATTCATCAAGCTGAATAAAAATCTTAGAACCATCTTTAATTCTAAGAATAAGTTGTTCATGTTGATCATTGCTGATTGTGAATATTTGTCTTGATAGAGCATTATTCGATAAAAGGATTTTTTGCATTGGCTTTTTTTTTGCCATGAATAATTCTAACTATTTTAACTGCTGCTTATAAAAGGAATTCTTCAGCAATGTTAAATGGTTTCTTGGATTTTGCAAATAGCCACAAAGCTTCAAAAAAGACTCTGGTGTATTTTTTCTAAGTTTGAAATTCACTTTTAAATGATCGTCATTGTTTGATTTTTTCAAAAAACATTGGAAAAAATTTCACTGGTTTATTGGCATAAGAATCGTGTTTTTTGTTAAGATGTTTTTTCAGCTTTACAGGTTTAAGGCTATCATTTTCCAAAATTTCATTGCACAGCAAACACATCTGATGTTGTTTATTGACTTTCATTATAAACATGAGCCCATGCTAAACAAAAGTTTGATTATATTTCCTCTTTCTCTGAAAGCACTTGCACATTTGTCACTAGAATGTCTGGTATTGCTGCAAGTCAACATTTACTGGCCAGCACTCTGCTCCACTTAATAACATAAAACTATCGTTTAAAACAATATATTATTATTTATTTTATTTCTATATTTATCCTCTTGACTTGCAGGAAAGCAACAGAGGCACTAATACATAGAGTAGGCAATTACCTCAACCTGCTTCGGAGATGCCAAGATATTGCTGTCTGCTTGTAATTTAATAGAGATATGACTGTAATTTAGAACTGCTTACCATGACCAGCAAGCAGGGGAAAGTGCCGTAAAGTGTCTTTCCCAAGGACACAACAGAATGGCACAAATGGGTTTTGAACCCAAGACCATGTTAATCATCTGTCATTGTTTGAAAGGCATCCACTCCAGGTCAGACACAAGCAGGACTGGGGCCAAGGTTTTATCCTTTTACTATCCCAGGCTGCTGCACTGCCTGAATCAGATGCTGGCAGTGATGAATCAGATGTTAATCATAAGCATGGCACTTTAACCACTCAACCACACTGCTGACATACCTTGCCAAAATTGAGTAAAATTAAAACAAGTACATATTTTACAATATTATGCAGTATGGTATTGGTTTTCTAGGATTCACAATGATTTTCATAATGCAAAAATGTATTAATCTAATAAATTGGTAATCAGATAATTTATGTATTAGTCGGCAGCATGGTCGAGTGGTTAAAGCACCGGACTGATGATCAACATGGTCTCGGTTCAAAACCCACTTGCGCCATTCTGTTGTGTTCTTGGGAAAGACACTTTACGGCATTTTCCCCTGCTTGGTGGTCTTGACAAGCAGTTCTAAATTACAGTAATATCTCTACTAAATTACTAGCGGACAGCAATATCTTGGCATCTCTGGAAGCAGGTCGGGGTAATTGCTTACCCTATGTATAGCGCCTCCGTCGCTTTCCTGCGAGTCAGGAGGATAAATATAGAGATAAAAATAAAATGAGATAAAATTCAAACATTGTCAGATGGCCATTAGTGCAGACACCCACAATTTTTTTCCAAGATATATTATTGTTGCAACAAATGTCAAGATCACTTTAAATACATCTTATGCTCTACATGTGTTCTTTAGGGTTCTGCAAAACAGCATATCCTTTTCACTCAAAACAAATGCAGACTAACAACTGCGACAATTGCAAAATGTCAGTTGTTTCATGACTTTAAATTGAAAAAAAGCTGGTAACTTTTTCAAAACTTGACACTCAATTTTCTTTACAAGCTTATCAACAGGTGTTTTGATTGTAAAATCTAAGAGTCAAATCTTTGCTATCTTCTTGCTGTATGTTTTTACAATAAAAAACCAGCTGCTTCTAACCTGCATAGTTTAATCAATGTTTCACCAATTAATGTTTTGAGATTTTCTTCAAGATGTCATTGTCATCATCATTTGGAATCATCTGCTTGTTCTTTTTTATCCAATGATGGCAGTAATGTTCTTGAGCCAGCGTCTGGTATTTAGGATTGACAGACCATGATGTCCTTTTGGTGCCTGGTGTGTAGAGCATGCAGAAATGATGTGGTCTGAAGTTTATTTATGTGCACCACATGCACAATTACAAAAAAAAGCAAAACCCTATTTATACAAGGATGATCAAAAATGCCCAGAACTGTGAGTACTGTGGTTTTAAACATGCTAAGCACAAATGTCCAGCATATGGCAAAATTTGTCATAAATGCAATAAAAAAAATCATTTCGCAAATGTTTGTAAAACAAAAGCTAATTTGTGGCGATACTCAGCAGCACAATTAAATTCATAAAACTTTTATTTTTCAAACATTTTCGGCTTCTACTTTGGTATTGACTCAAGACGTTTTTTAAATCGCTTATCAAAAATTTTCAAATCAAAATTTAACGTAAAAGTTTGTCCTGTCTATAAAACATTTAAAATTGGAAACTACTTTCAGTTGAAGTCCACAACTCCTTTGGGTCTTTGCTCAAATGTCATTTATGAATTTACATGTTTGTGTGACGCAAACTTGACATACATCGGTATGTCAACCCGACATTTGAGCACTAGAGCTAAGGAGCATTTGGACTTCAACTCTCAAGTATCAAGTGCAATAAAAAATCATATAATGTGTTGTAATGTTTGTTCCTCTGTCAAATTAAATTTAAACTCCTTTAAAATAATTAAAAAGTGTAAGTTGGAATTTCATACAAAAATACACAAAGCATTATTTATTAAAAAGCGTAATCCTGGTTTAAATTAACAACTTTATGCAAATGGTTCTTCATTTTTATTAAATGTTTTTTAATTTTTATTTTAAAAATTTTTTATTTCTTTTCTTATAAATTCTAAATTTGTTTTCATTTTTAAATAATTTAATGAAACTAAGAAATTGGCTTTATAATTCTATTTGCTTTAACTTATTTGTCACAATGTAAATCATTCATGCATAAATAATTAATTTTCTTTGTTTTGACGCATTATTGTTAATTTCATTTAAGTTTAAGTTTTTTTTGAAAAGGGCTTAAGAAGCCGAAAACGTTTGAAAAATAAAAGTTTTATGAATTTAATTGTGCTGCTGAGTATCACCACAATATGGTTGAAGAAAATTTATTCCTTGCCAAAAAAACCTAATTTGTCAGTAAAATCTTTGGACGCTGTTTGTAATGATACCGAAAATTCAAAGATTGGTAAATTGTTTAGTTTAACACATGAAATTGGCGCTGTAAGTTCCAAAGGAAAGCGTTGGTTTGTCACTCTCGAAATGAAAATGCCAAATTGTAAATCTCAGTTAGTTAAATGTCAGTTGGACACTGGTTCAACATGCAACACTATTTCTTATGCAGATTTTTTCAAAATTTGTTTTGATGAGAGTAAATTGAAAAGCTCTAATGTTAAATTAAAATTGTATGATGGTACCACCCACGAGGACAGAGTGAAATTCAATGTCGATACAAAGATAAATTGCTCAATCTACTATTTCAAGTAGTAGAAGATCCTTTAGTTCCTTTACTATCAGCTGAAGCATGTGAGCAGCTTGGTTTGTTGCAAATTAATTTTGCTATGTGTAATGATGATATAATTTCGAAGTTTCCTGATGTGTTTGAAGGTTTAGGTTGTCTACCTGGATCTTATGAGATTGCAATTGATCATCTTGTATCTCCTGTTAAACATGCGCCAAGAAGGATTCCTGTTTCCATAAAGACAAGAGTCAAAGAAGAGCTTGACAGATTAGTAAACTTGCAGGTGATTACTACTGTCAAAGAGCCGACTTAATGGATAAGTAGTATGATTTGTGTAAAGAAACCTAACAAACTATGTATTTGTCTTGATCCAAAAGATTTAAATAAAGCTATTAAACGACCAAATTACCTGATTCCAATATTGATGATATTTTAGTAAAGTTATCTAAAGCTAAATTATTTTCGGTTGTTAATTGTAAAGATGGGTTTTGGCAAGTTAAACTGATGGAATCTAGTAGTTTTTTTACTACTTTTTGGACTCCCTTTGGAAGGTATAGATGGTTAAGGATGCCCTTTGGTATTTCGTCTGCTCCAGAAGAGTTTCAGAGACAACTTCACAAAATTACAGCTGGTCTAGCTGGTGTCGAAGTTATAGCAGATGATATACTCATTTATGGGGCTGGCAATACTGATGAACAAGGAAGCGCAGACCATGATCAAAACTTAATAAATCTGTGACAACGTGCTAAAGAAAACAATTTGAAATTTAATTTAAAGAAGTTAAAGTTACGTCAAAAATCTGTAGCTTACATGGGACATTTACTCACTTCTCAGGGTTTAAAACCAGATCCTTCTAAAGTGGAAGCTGTCTGAAAAATGCCCAAGTTGGTAAATGTTAATGATGTGCAGCAATTTATTGGTTTTGTAAATTATTTATTGCGTTTTTTGCCTTGATTATCAGATCTTTGCAAACCACTTCGTCGTTTGACTGATAATAATGCAGAGTGGAAATGGACAAAAGTCCACGATGAAGCTGTAGAAATGATCAAACATTTAATTTCCTGTGCACCACTTTTGTGGTACTACCGACTAGCAGACGAAGTTACATTCAATGTGATGCTAGTCAAACGGGACTTGGTACCATGTTACTTCAAAACGGCCAACCGATCACATATGCTTCACGATCGTTGACTAAAACTGAGCAAAGATATGCTCAAATAGAAAAAGAGTGTTTAGCGATTGTATTTTCATGTGAAGGTTTTTCTCAATATTTGTTGGGCAGAAATAAAATTACTGTCCAAAGTGATCATAAGCCACTGGAGACTATTTTTAAAAAACCGCTTTTTTCAGCGCCTAAACGACTTCAACATATGCTGTTACATTTACAAGGGTACTCATTAGATGTTAAGTATAAACAAGGTTGTAAAATGTATATCGCTGATTTTTTATCTTGCTCTGCTCCACCTTTAAACAGAGAGCAAAATAGCCACACTAATGATAATACCAGTTTTGTGTTTGTTACCAATGATCATGATAAAGTGTGTGATTTGTTTGAAAATGTTAATTTCTCTGAAGATTTAGCAGTTACTACGAAACAATATAATCAAATTGAAAGCTGTACTGCTATTGATGAAACGTTACAAGTTTTAAAAGCCACCGTTTTAAATAGTTGGCCCGAGTTGAAACGTGATTGTCCTAAGCTAATTCACCAATACTGGCCATTTCGAGACGAGATCACCACTCAGGATGGTATTTTATACAAAGGCCAAACTGTTATAATTCCTACCTCTATGAAACGTGAAATGCTTGAAGCTATTCACTATAGTCATCTAGGTATTGTGTCATGTTTGCGACGTGCTCGAGATGTGTTGTTTTGGCCTGGTATGTTGGCACAAGTTAAAGATTTTATTTCGAAATGTTCTACGTGTAATGAATATTCGCATAGGCAATGTAAAGAACCTTTGTTAAACCATCCCATTCCTTCACGTCCGTGGAGCAAGTTAGCTATTGATTTATTTGTGTATGACAGTGTAAACTATGTTGTTTTGGTTGATTATTTTTCTGATTTTTGGGAAGTTGCAATGTTGAATAATACTATGTCGACGTCGATAATCGATTTCTGTAAACAACAATTTTCACATCATGGTATTCCTGATATTTTAATTTCTGATAATGGTCCTCAATTGAAAAGTTCTGAGTTTACAGAATTTGCTAGAACTTGGCAATTTACGCATGTCACGACATCCCCGTATCACAGTCAATCAAATGGAAAAGTAGAATTCATCGTTAAAATTGTAAAAAATATCATAAAAAAGTCTCAACGAGACAAAAGAGATCTTTGGTTGTCTATACTTGATTGGCGTAATACTCCTACTGAATGCATGAATACTAGTCCTGTACAAAGATTGTTTTCGAAACGAACAAAAACTGTTTTGCCCACTACATCTGATTTGCTCACTCCGAAAATTGAGAAAGGAGAAAATGTAACTAAATTGCTGAATAACAAATGTAAAAAAGCAAAATATTATTATGACAGAAGTTCTCATTCGTTGCGTGATTTACGTATTAATGAAATTGTTCGTGTGCAACCGCTAAATTCTAAGCATGTTTGGAAGTTGGGCAAGGTACTCTTGCTATACGCTCCCCGTTCATATGTTGTAGAAGTAGATGGAAAATTAATTACTCGTAATCGAAAATTCTTAAGGACTACGTCTGAATCTCATATTGTTTTGCCTGCGTTTGATAATTTTAATTTTGATGATAGTAGCAATTGCCAAGATCGTAAAGTAAATGTGTCTGATCTGCCTACGCATAATCAAAGTAATGAATTTACCAATGTTAAAAGTACTCGTACTAGAATAATAAAACCTCCTACTAGATTTCAAGATTACGTAATGAACTAATGTGCTTGTGCCAGTATTTTAAAGATGTATGGTAAAACTCTTAAAACAATTAAAAGAAAAAAGGATGTTATGATAGGAATCAAACCAACAGCATTTGTTGACTATTGTACCGTGGTGCAGTAATCTGTATTTATTTCATTTGTAGCTGCGCCTCGGGTAATTGTGCTTTTCTGTAATATTGGACAACAACAAAGTCATTATCATTATTCTGTTATGTGCTTGCATTGGAAACATCTTATTTTTATTTTGTCTTTTTTGTAAATGAATAAAAAACAAGAACAAAAAAGAAACACATACAATTGTTGTAAACCTGCTTTTCATGGCAATAGGTAAAGTTCTAGAGCCTTGAGCATTTCAATAAATCATGCAATGAGATCTAACCACATTGGGTTTCCTCCTGTATCTTTGCAATGAATTCATTTCAAGATCCAAACATTGTCAGATGGCCATTAGTGCACACACCCACAATTTTTTTCCAAGGTATATTATTGTTGCAACAAATGTCAAGATCACTTTAAATACATCTTATGCTCTACATGTGTTCTTTAGGGTTCTGCAAAACAGCATATCCTTTTCACTCAAAACAAATGCAGACTAACAACTGTGACAATTGGGAAATATCAGTTGTTTCATGACATTGAATTGAAAAAAAAGCTGGTAACTTTTTCAAAACTTGACACTCAATTTCCTTTACAAGCTTATCAACAGGTGTTTTGATTGTAATTTGTAATGTAATGTATGTAATGTAAATGTAAATCTAACAATAGAAATCTATTTGAATAAGAAATCACCTCCTGATGAGCCGTAAAGGCGAAACAGACTGTTGAGGTTTTAATAAAATCTCTTTTGTGGCTTTTGTAATTTAATTTATATATATTTATATTTATACAGCAAAAGTAAATTGATCTTTCTTGCAGAATAGTCAATAAAAAAATCAGAGCAACTTAAAATGTTTAAAAAACCACAACAATCTGTTTCATCCTATGGAATCATCAGTTGGTTGCTTTATTTGAATAAGTAACCACCAGACAATTTCATAAAAAGAAATATTAACATTGGGAGAGTGAAAGAGTGGGGGAGAGTGTTGTTTTTGGATAAAAAAAGTACAATAGGTTTGGGAGTGACAGGAGAAGGCATGTGAGGAGGAGAAAGGAGCAGTTGAATCCAAAGTGTCTGCAAAAAACTGTCAAGGGAGGAGGGGGTCAATTATGGTCTTTGCTGCTTTTTCATTGAATGGTAGTGGTCCAATTATAAGGATAGCAGAGACGATGAATGGTCAAAGTTAATTGAAGCATTTGCAAGACCATTTAGTGCCTCATGCAAAGAGTAAGATTGGTAGAAACTACCACTTCCTCTTTGACAATGCTCCTTGCCATAAATCGAAAGCTGTTAAAAAAATATATACAGAAGCACAAGATCAAGATCATCGCTTTTCTAACTCAATCAGCTGATATAAACCCCATAGAGAATCTATGATGTGAATTGGACAAAATCATAAGGACTTGGACAAGGCCATAAAGCAGAAAAAGCCATCAAATCAAAATGAATTGTTTCAGGTCATTGAAGATGGCTGGAAAAACGTACTGCAGTGCAAATTGGAAAAATTGGTAGAATCAATGCCAAAAAGAATAAATGCAGTGATAACTAATAAAGAAAATCTGACTAAATACAAATTTATTTATTTATCTGTAATCGGTCTTATAATTATGCTTGTCTATTAATGGCTCGTTTTTATAAATCACTTTGTAACATTTTTCATAATCAAATATTCATTTTTAAAATTACATGCTTTTAATCAAAAAAAAATTATGTATCAAAAAGATATTTCTTTTTAAAATTCATCAAAAATTTAAAAAGTTACATGAAAAATATTTTTTTTTTAATCGGTCTTATAATTTTGCTCACCACTGTGTATATACAGAGTGTGACAAAAGTAACACAAAATCGTGGATGATTATTTTATGGCTCCAATATTAAAGATCATTCAGAATCTATGATTTGTTTGACTCATTTTTCAGCTGATTTCTATGTTTCAATTTTTCTTTTAATTGTTCTTTTTATGTTTCAACTTTAATGTTTTACATGTATATTTTATTTAAATTTCTCATTTGGTGTAACTTTTGTCACACCCTGTATGTAAAGAGAGAGAGAGAAAGCAATAGTAAATCAATCCTCCTTGCAGAGTGCTCAATGAAATGATCAGAGCAATTTTATACAAAATTTATTAAAAAAACCTTAACAGTTTGTTTCATACAATAAAATCAGTCTGCTTTATTTGTATTAAGGTAAGTGAAGGGGAGTCAGATCACCTTAATATGAATGTATAATCTCTGTACTTGCATTCACTATATTTTGAGTCATTTTTTTTATTATATGACATCAACAAGAATTTCATTACTTGCTTAATTAGTTTAAAAAATTGCATATTTTGGAGCATAAAATTTGAAAAGCTTAAGTAATATTTCTAGTTTCAGAAATAATTTAAAATTTTAAAACAACCTCTTATGAATTATGTTTCGCAGAACTGCATATTATTTATCAAAGCATGATTGACTTAACCAACTATGTTTTCATTACTAATGATTATATTCTTTATTTTTCCAGTAACCACTGGATGATCCTGTAATATAAAACAGACTGTTGTGTTTTTCTAAAAAGTACTTAAATAAATTTTGTATGATATATTCAAGGCAGTGGTCAAACCTATATCATGTTTGAGCTGCATATCATAAAACCAAACTTTTAATAAGCCGCAACACAAAAATCTAAAAACATAAATTTATTTACTTGTTTACTGATATAAAAAGGTCCTCACTTGAAATCATCCTCAGATTTCCCACTTTTTGTCCCAAATTCATAGTGCTCTCTAAAAAAAGGTCTTCACTTCAAATCAATCTCATATTTCCCTATTCTCATCCCAAAATTGTTGTGTTCTCTAAAAAAAAAAAAAGGTTGTCACATTAAATCATTCTCAGGTTTCCCATATAATTTTTAATTTTTTTAAAAGGTTGAAAGAGCCACAAGCAAGGGTCCAAAGAGCTGCAGTTTGACCACCCTCTGTATTCAAATATCTTTTTTCAAATATAATCTTACTAATTAAATAATAATCAAGATTCTATTAAAATAAAAATGCAACAGATGTTTGTGGTTTTTCAAAAGAGTGCAATTAAACAAAATTTGTATTAAAATATTGCTCCTATTCTTTAATTGGGCACTCTGCAAGGAAGATCAATTCACTTTTTTAATATACCGTAAAACCTCTATTTGAGCGCCACCTTTAATGGAATGCCACTGTAGGGAAAGGGTTTAAAAATAGAGTGCCACCATTTAATTGAACACCACCTCTAATTAAATGCCACTTTGATGTATTCTTCTATTTTGGCAATAGTTACAGCTGAAATCGCCTTTCTAGGTGTAAGAAGGGAAGAATGGATTGTCAAATTGCACGTTTATTTTTAGATGCTGGGAAGTCCCAGTAGTTTTTTAAATGGACTAATGGTGGTGGCCTTAACACCAACTATACTATCAGTGGTGACTCTATTTGAATAAGCAGTAAAATCAACACAGACTGCACCTGACCTTCTTGTTGAAGCACATGCATGCTCATATGAACGATTCGACACGATATAGCATGACTACAAACAAACAAATGAATGCAATTGTATAAATGTGCTAGATGTTTTTTCTTTTCATTCATAAAATTTATCTTTTTGAAATTCTGACCAGCTAGTCGAAAAATAGAGTGCCACCCTCTTATTGAACGTCACCTTTAATAGAACACCACTATGGAGGAAGGGTTGAAAAATAGAGCACCACGGTGGTGAAACAGAGGTTTTACGGTATATATAATCTTCAATTTGCAATGGTTAATGGTGAACAATTTAAAACAGTTAAGGAGAGGCACTGTACATCACTTATTCAACTCATTGAACAAGGTGCATTAAAAAATTTTTTTATCAGCCTCTCATAAAAAACAAAATGAATTTTAACTAACAAGAATCAAAATCAAAATTGGCATTGAATTGAAAATTTTTGTTGGAATCAACATCGAAACTGAAAAAAAATTGAAATCATCCCATCACTAATTTTTTCTAATCAACTCAGATTCTTTAAACATATATCTGTAAATAAATAGTAATTACAGAAATTATAAATGCATAAAAAGAATAAAAAGTTAAGTCTTTTAAAAGTAAAATTTCAGAAAATTTGAAAATTTGCAATTAAATTCTTTAAAAATAAACAACATCACTTACATAAATAAAATTTATTTAGTACAAGTTTTTTCAAATATATCTTGAATATTATTTATTCTTATACTCTGTGTTATCATATTATATCATCCCTAAAATTATTCTTTTACTTTGATGAGAGTAAAACCATTTTTCAAACAAAAAAGTTGTATTAGCGTTTTTTCACTCCTTCATTTTAAGTCATATAAGATACTGCATAACCTTTCCTATGAACTACTACCTCACCATGGTGAGAAAGTCTGTGTGTCTTGATGACCTGTAAAGCTGTATTGGCCAGAGATTTTATCTCTCCTGTTAGGAATATCCATGCCAAAGAGTTTTGCAGATAGAGACCAGACAAAATGTAGTTCACAAGATGGCAACTTCAAACCTGGCACACTGTGCTTAAAAGCTGTGGCAAGCAAGCAAGCAAGCATTCTAGAAGGAAATCTCTTATATAAAAACCTTCTCACAGTAGGGTTACACTGCAAATCCATGATATATTACTTAGAACATTTTATTATGCTGCATTGGGCATCTCACAAATTAAAAAGGTTTGCTTTCAGGTACTCAGTAAAGGTATTTATTCAGAAAATACTTTCTTAAATGAGTTTTTATTTTATTTGTTTAAACATGAGGGTTTAGTTGATAACAATTTAACAAATTAAGCAGCTTGATTTGTTATCAACTAAACTTTCATGTTTAACTATATAAAATAAAAATTCTTCATCCGCTCAGCAAGTTCTAAGAGAGTAAGCACTTGCTTAACCACTTGTCAAGTTAGTCTCAGTCATGAGGTGCACCTTGTGCTGCAAATCCAAGAACTACTTATAGCTGCTTTGAGTCAAATTGTTATCTGGCTTGTGTGGTCTAGCAGTGATGTCTCCTGCCTGGAAGACCACAGATATTAGATTCAATTTGCAGTGAGATAAGCATCACTGACAAGCTCTAACAAGAGCAAAACTCGAATCTGGTGCTTCTCATTTTGAAAGCAGCTCGATTTGATTTCTTAAATGAGTCAGCCTCATTAAAGATAGGACACTGGTGGTTGCTTTTCAACCATTACAAATTGGCTTATTTCTTTTTTCTGTCATTTATCACTATGGGGTGAAGCTCTTGCTTTGTCTAATGAAAAAAGACTGATCTCTGGCTTCTCGGAAAAGTCAATTTTTTAGTTTACTCACAAAATTGGATGATCAGATTGATGCTTCTCATGGGGAGATATAGATCCAAACCATGACCACAAACACACAAATGGGTTTGTGACATTTGTCTCAAACCTATTGCTAAACATCAAACATCTATTTTACAAGTATGTAACCACACAAAACGCTGGGTGCATTTAAAACTACTAAATCACAACAAAGGACTACAACAACTCATGGTACTGCACACTTCACAGCACTTTTAAACACAGAACACAAACTATCATCACCAAAGAACTTTCTCGAAGTCTTGCAACTTAATGCAAATGGCATTTGCAACAAAACAGATGAAATATAACTACTCACTTAAAATACACAAGCAGATGTCATTACAATACAAGAGACAAAACTTAATCAATTCCACAAAACACCAATCATTTCTCAGTTCACACATATCAGAACAGCCACACTCATAAACAAGGAGGAGGCCTCCTAACTTTTATTAAAAACAACATCAGTTTCTCTCAACTCAATACATCAAACACCTTTCCCATTGAGCTACAAATCATTAAATTTCACCTTTCTACATCACAGCAATTACATATTGCAAACATGTACCCAGCTATTACAAACAGAAGAAGACTGGATTATATCTAGCACTTTTACAACAATAACCAATCTTCCAAACACAATCATCACAGCAGATGTCAATACTAATTCACCGTTATGGTATTTGCCAACTGAAGAACACATAAGCAAGAACTGATTGAAGATATTCTGTTTAACTTCAATCACATCACACTAAACACAAACACTTAAAAAACATCAACCACTCAATCAAACACAACAGTCTACTTCACCAGACATTACCACAGCTTCAGCAGAGTTACATGAATGCACTAGCTGGCTGACCATCCACTTCTCACATCTGATCACTTACTCTTACTCTCCACCCTCAGTATACATCACAAGATCAAAATAAATCAGTTTCACTTCATTAAAACAATAACAAACTACTTAAAGATTGATTGACAACATTTTGAGGATTTCATCTTCTACTGCCCACAGCACAAATGTTCATGAAGCAAACAAACACTTTATCAAGGCAATTTGGGATGCCAATAAACTCTTTATTTCTAAAGAAAATCAAAACAGCACAAATCACACTCATTTACCATATCCATAAGCTTATCCATCATCATAACCATCTTCCCAAACAAAACAGATAATAATCACATAAATAAAGAAGTACATGAACACAAAACAAACACTTGGAAACAACATCTTGACAAAATTGATCACAAAATTATTGATATTTAATAGTTGTGTTTATGAAAATGCAAAAACAAACTCATGCATCTCTGAGTCATTTAAGGCATAGTAGGTTTACTTTACTTTGGAATGTAAGTTTAATGTAAGTCTTTGGCCCATGACCAGGGCCATTTTTAATAATCATGTTTTTTTTCTTGACAAATTTCTAAGTATGCTACTGGCTACTATAGAAATATAGGATAAACCAGGATAAAATAGGACATGGGAAAAATGGGACACCCCCCCCAATAACAATTAATACAATGTATTTAGTTGACAAGAACATGATCTAAGCTTCTGTTTTCTATAGAAATTTAAAATAAAAACTTTTTTTCATACAAGCATTGATAGCCTATTGTGACTTGTTACCACAGCAAAAGTTTAAGCAATACTTTTATAGTACTATGGGAGCTGGTAGCTAGAAAAATAAGGAATAGTCTTTTTAAATGCAGAATAACTATGGAGAAATGGTAGGCTGTACAATATTGCAAGACATAAGCTAATGCATAAAGTATTTCCTGGTTATCTAGTTTTAAAGTAGCCTGAAGTTAAAATTAGTGTGTTCAAACATGCCTTGCAACTACGTAAAAAAAGTGCACATTTTTTGTAATGAGGATCTTGGAAATGCTGTTCTGCTTATGAAAGATGGTGAGCAATTTTTAATTAAGGTGACACAAAGAACTGGAATTCCATGAGTAACTCTTTCAAGATGGGTAAATAAGAAGGATTCATCACAATTTGGATCTGAACATAGCACTGCCATTTCTGCAAAAACAGGAGCCTTATTAGTTGAAACAATAGAATATATGGGAGACTTGGCCAATTGATCAAAGTTAGCTCAAAGAAATTATTTCAACATTGTTCAAAAACTCAGTTAAACAATCCTTTCAAAAATGACGGTGATGAATGGTGTGAATCATTTTAAACTCATTGAAAAAGTCGGCTGTCTCAAAAAAAGCCAGAATATACAACCACAGCATACACTAAAGGCTCAACTGAAGAAGTACTTAATGTGGTATATGCTAGTGAAAAGTTGCATGAGCATGTTTTCCAAAGCTTGATAGGGACAACTTGTCATTGGTTTATGAGCACATTTTTGGAGTCCCTTCAAGTAGTCACCATAGATAATTTTTGTTTGTGAAACTAATCTTCATCCCCTTGCAGTTACTATCACTTCTTGAAAGCTCCATTTTCTCTTGGTTTCTTCTTAATTCCATTCTAGTGCTGAAAGGGGCATTCCAGGTTAGTCTTACCAAAAAAATTGCTTTATAGTGACTTCTTGAAGAGACCCATTTTTTGTTTAAAATAAACTAAACTTATTGAAATTTCTTGAGTGATTTTGCAATAAGTACAGACTAGTATGTCATCTTCTGTATCATATTTTTAGCTCACAAAACTAGTAACTTTGTGTATCACTATTTCAATCAAACCAAAATTGGGACACTCACAAAGCTTTTTCATATGTCCCATTTTTTCCACTTTGGGAAAAATGGTACACTTTCTAAATTTAAAAAAAGAACTGAAACCTGATGGTATTGTATTTTAGTTTTTTTTGCATTTTGTAAGTCTAATGTTGTTTGCATAACTGCTAAATTATTTTACATTTTGCTTTAAAATTGTTAGTTTGACAGACTTAAAAGTTTAAAAGTGTCCCATTTTACCCCAGTTTACCCTAAAATAATTTTGTTTATAAGATTCAAGACCAGGATTAGTTGCTTACCTATTCCTAAAACTATTTTTAGGTAAAATTATTGGTGAAGCTAGAGGGTTCATTAGTTATTAGCACTGGGGCAGTGACAGAAAGTGAACATTTTTTTCAAAGCATCCACTCACACTTGAACGAGTCAACTGGTAATTAATTAATTTTATAAAAATAAGATACAATATAGGCCAAAACCAGTATTTGACAAATAAAAAATTTTAAAAATGAAACAAAATTGACTCAGTGACTGACTATAATAGAATTCAAATTTTTATTATCTCGTTATTGTCTTGTCTTCATATTACACCTGCTGCCTTGCTTTTGATAAAATTTAATACCAAGAAAAGAGTTGCCTCAAACATACTTAATGTAAAGTAAACTTACCACAATACTGTAATGCAAGCCTATCATAAGCCTAATTAAAAAAGTCTGTTATGTTCAAAATAATAAACTTATATTCTTTTGAAAATGCAACTATTATTTGCATCTTTAATCAAATCCTAATTTACATCTGTTTTTTGCCCATTCTTACTCTTTCAACTAAACTATTGTATTATTAACACTAGTCTTATATAATAGGGGAGACTGGGGCAAATTGGGACATGGGTAAGTTGGTCCAACCTATGTGCTGCTTATACTGTTGGTTGAAATAATCTGTAGTGCCAACATTGGCTACATCTTGCATTAGCAACAATACTAGTTATGCGATATGGTCATTAGCAAGTACTTATTAAAACTAATGGATAAAATTCAATTTTTTGCAAAAAAAAGTTAATCTTAAAAAAGCAGGTCTGTTGCTTACTATTTCTGTATGAATATGGTTTAAATGCCTTAATGATAACAATGCTGATTATGATAGAATAATGTGGTAATTTTAAATCAATAGCTGGCCTAGATCTTGAAGTGGAGTAAAGATATAACACTTAGTTTCAAAATGGCGCCTTTGGGGTAAGTTGGGACATAGTCATGGGGCAAGTGGGACCACTGTCCCAACTTACCCCATTATACTTATAACTTAACTTCCAAGTGGTAAGCATTTGTAAAGTCGGCTGCATAATAAAGAAAAATATTCAATAACCTTGAGCTATTTACATGTAAGTTTATGTGATAATATAACCTTTCAATCTAGCTAATCGAAAAGTTCACGTCTTTAAATCTTATTAAAAGCAAGAAATATAACCTACCGGTAAAAAGCTACTAATTATGATGTTATCTACAAGTAGAACCAAAACAAATAATAAAAATAATGTTCAATTTAAATTGCTTATATCGTCTGTTCTAGGTGGAAGAGTAATAGCCTATGCCTCGAAAATATACAAGGAAGACCAACAGAGGACAGACTCCAATAGATGTCTTGAAAAAAGCAGCACGTGCCTTACGCGAAGCTTCCTTACGCAGGTGCTTTGAGCCATGTATGGGGTAAGTCGGGACGTTTGAGTGCGTCATTTCAAACCTTGTTTTCGGCTGTTTCCCGATTTTGAAAACAAATGGTACTACTTATGTTAATTTATTAGTTTTTAAAGTTTTCTATCCAAAGTTTTATTTTAAAATGGCTCATGTTGTTTCCAATTTATGGTCCAAAAATAAAAATTTGTCCCGACTTACCCCAGTCTCCACTACTATACAATATTAAATAAGAATTATGCTTAATCGTCGTCGTTTGAAAAGGTATCCACTTCAGGTCAGACACAAACAGGACCGAGGGCTTATCCTTTTACTACCCCAGGCTGCTGTAGGCCTACAGCCCGGATCAGACGCTGGCAGTGATGTTGTTAAGACAGCATCGAGTTTCGTCATCCAAAAACCGTCAGACTCGTGCTCCATGTGGTGCCCGATGTATGCGGCACGCTATTGAAACGTGGTCTGCGGTTTGTTTAGCGGCGCCGCGCTCGCAATTTGGCGAAGAAACGAGACCCCATTTGTGTATGGACGAATGGAATTGCCCAACACCAGTTCTCAAGCGGTTGAGTTTAACCCAAGCTGCTCGGGGTAAGTCCATCACAACAGGCCTGGCACCGGTCCCGGGCACAAAAGTACGGAGCCTGGAAGCATTTTCACAGTACTCCGCTTTCCATTTATGATTTGTTCACTCAGAAGCGCGGATGCCAAGTCCGACAAGGTTGTCCAAGAGATTCCGCGCGCCTAGCACAAACAGGCGTCTAGATCTTAGTTTCTCTTGGCAAGTATTTGAAGACCCACTTAAGAGACCATATAAGATATGATCAGGGTCCAGAGATTCACTGTAAGCCAAGGAGAATGTCGTTCCCAGTCAGCAAAGCTCAGCTGGCTGGGAGCGACACTCTCTTGGAGTGGGATGCAGGCATCCAGTGACTATGCGCAAGGCATCGTTCAACACACTGTCTATGAGACGAGTGTGAGCACTGCGACATTAGACTGGTGCACAGTACTCAGCTGTTGAGTAGACTAGAGATAAGGCGGCTAAGTGTAGTGTTTTAGCACCAGCACCCATCCCGAGCCTACGAGTCGGCTCAGCAGTGTAATGAGAGAGACAAAATTTTATTTGGCATAACCATAGCACTACATATTAACAACTAACAAACTTTTTAATTAGAACAAAATCTAATTGATTGAAAATTGTGCATGCAAGTTACACCATGGAGGCATCGAAAGAACCATACGGTTATCAAAGTCGAGGTGCCTCCACTTTTTCATGTAGTAACATGAAGTTAATTTGAAAAGGCAAGAAATACTGGTGTTGATTATAAAAGAAATAATAAAAGAAAAAAACAAAAAAACAAAAACAAAACAAAATATAAACAAATAAAAGCAAAGAAAGAAAGCATGCAACTGATAGACAATAATTCTAAAGTAAAATAATTTATTCTAAAATTATGAGACTTTTTGTGCATATTCCAACTAGGTGAGATTAAATTTTTGATCTTTTATCCAACATATAAGAAATAATACTTTAGTACTCTATTAGTATTTCGATATTAGCTGTTTTTTATATTCTTTTTTGAAAGAAGTAAAAGAAAGAGATTTAATGGAATTAGGTATTTTGTTCTACAATATTGCTCCTGCATATTGAATTGATTTTTTTCCAGAATTAGTTTGGATTTGTGAGATATAAATACTCTCATTTTTTGCTTGTCTAGTCAAGTAGTTATGAATTTCTCTAGACTTAGTAAATAAAACTCTATATTGTTGTCGCTTTCTATTATTGATAATTTTGAACATGAGTTTGCCTACTTCCAGCTTATCTATGTCTTCTAATTTAAGGATATTTTGTGCTTTATAGACAAGAGATAATTTTGTTCTTTAACCACAGTTAGCTAGGATTTTTAGTACATTGTTATGTAAAGTATTAAGAGGTTTCATGTAAAAACATCAGCAAAACCCCAACTTGTTATTCCATACTGAAGATGAGAGTAGACAAGAACATAGTACAACATTCTTGTGGTTTTTTCATTAATGTAATGCCTAATTTTACATATCAAACCAATAGATTTTCGCAAATGTTGTGTTAGGTGATTTATGTGATATGACCAATTCATTTTATCATCAATATATGTGCGAGGATAATTTTTTGAACAATTTCATTAGATGGTGACGAAACGTGAGCGATATGTCCAGTTTTACTCCAAGATAAGTAGGAGTTGGACAGAACGGTAAAAATCTATCATTATTGTAAACCTTTAGCTCACGCTTGGCCTCTCGGTTATTTAAGTGAAAGGCTGCCATCACCGTCTTAGTGTGACTGAGTTAAGCTTAATAAACTGTTAACCCTTATCAGCCCGCTAAAATTTACATACGTAGAGGAGCGATTGACTACATTTTGTAGTCACTGTTTAAAAACGTTTTTTTTAATCGGTACAGCTATATATTTTTTGTGATAAATGCGTATTTTTTGTTTGCATGCTATATCTACCTTATAATTTTTGACTCTGAGGCCATTTTTAAACGAAAAATTTTTATTTCCATTTAATAATACAACAAAGCAGCACAAAAATAACCAGTTTTTAGTCACTGACATAGCTTTGGCACTTGCATATCTTTATAGTCACACAATGTTGCGGACAGACAAGTTTCTTACATGAGTCACATTGCCTGCGAGAGTTTTTCTTGCACACGTGCATCTTTTTGGTTGGTTTGGCTTCAAGGAATGCTGTAGTCCTCTGGTTACAGCAGGTGTTGAAATGTCCATTTGAGCTGCTGCTTCCCGCACAGAATTTCGCACTTTCGACTTACACAATCGAGATTGTACGGAGGGTGTGGCCAAGTCCAATGTCAGCTTTTTCAGAAATTCTGTCCAAAAACTTCTGCAACTATTCTTCTGCATTAATATGTATGCGTTTTTTGCAGCAGTGTATAACTCGTATATTGAAAAAGAATAGGAGAGGCCTACGGAGAGTTTTCCGGCGGCAGAAAATTCTTCCAGATTTTGGTCAAATGTGTCGACGCCACCTTTACTTACATTACAGTCCAAGATCATCTGCAGTTTTTTGATTCACTACTGTGAATCTTTGTTTCTTTTGGCTTGGTAGGCCACCAGACATATTCCATCTCCATGATTAAAAACAAATTTGCTCCAGTACATGTCTTTTTGTCGCAAAATCAATGGAACGTTCCTACGATGACACACACAGTACCCAGTAACGTTAAATTTTGCTGGAGCAACTGGTTTGCAAGAGTGTAACTATTGAAGTAATTACTAGTGCAGATGTCTCTTCCAGTACCGTACCAAGGCTCGACGACTTTTAGAACAATATCCTGGGCCAAATTGTAATGAATACGGTTGCTTTCTTTTCCAGCATATGCAACTGCATTCAATGCATACCCAGTGTTAGACTCGCAGGCCCAGAATATCTTCAAACCATATTTTTTTGCTTTAGACATAATGTACGTTTGCCCTGGAATTCTCCCTCGATCCAGCAAGCTGTTCGTCCACGGTGATACATTCTCCTGGAATCTAAATTTGCGTTTCGAAGAAAAATTTTGCATATTTCTGAAACAGCAGCAAACTTGTCATCAGTCTTTCTTTGTTCACGTGTATGCCAGTTGTCAAAACTAATGCATTGCAGCAAAAGTTAGATTCTGTTCAATGACATCAATACGGTAGAAAGGCGTGCTGTCACTGGGTTTCCATAAATCTCTTAGATCTGTGAAATTGTCTCGATCGCATCCTGCTCTTAACATGATAGCAATGCTTGCCTTTAGCTCTTCTATTGAAAACATGCTTGTTGGATAGCGTACCTGCTGGAGATTTCTTTGTATTTCTCGTAGCTTTCTATTGGTGTGAAGAGGGATAGTTCGGAAAATTTCTTCACTGACCAAACATTCAAGACTTTCTTTCTCACTCGGAGGTTGAGTGTACAAATGCTTGATAGTTCGTACTATTACGTAACAATGGGGTTTGTTGTACAGTTGTGTTTTGCCTTGTCATTTGCCTGTACAATTGTGTTCAGACTTAGTAAGCTTAGTAGTGTTTAGCTTTGAGTCGTGTTATTATTTATTTCTTTTATTTGCAGACGAACGATTTCGTCATTTTCGTTTTGTTATTAAATTTTATATCATTTCGAAAATGAGTCACGTTCTTTTATGACGAAAATCGTTAAGGCTAGTTAATTTTTGTTAAAATGGTTGTTATAGATTGTGCGTACCCGGGTTGCGCTTTTCAATCCGAAGACGCACCAGAAGCTGTAGCTTGCGCTATTTTACAGAGCCACGCATTTAGTCATGCTACTCCTGGGCCTAATTCCATTCGCGCTCCCTCAGAGGGACCAAAACTAACAAGACCCAGCATTGACGTAGGCGTGTCTTTAGAAGCGTGGAACGTATTCACTCGCCGCTGGCAAATGTTTAGGCAAGGATCAGGCATCAACGAAGCTTCAGCCACCGCGCAACTCTTTCAGTGTGCCAGTCAGAGCTTAGGAGATAGTTTGTTAAAATCAGATGCAGAGATTGTCTCTAAGCCTTTGCAGGAGTTACTATCCGCCATGCGTCGACTTGCAGTTATCCCAGTAGCTACTGGCGTCTTGCGATCCGATCTCATGCAGATGCGCCAACTGAGAGACGAACCTTTTCGCGCATTTGCAGCGAGAGTGCGCGGCAAAGCAGACACATGTGCATTCACAATTGATTGTACTTGTGGTTTAAAAATCAATTATACGGACCACATGATTCGGGATACTTTGCTGAATGGCATTGCTGACGATGAGATTCGCCGGGAAATTCTTGGCGGCGCGGATATACTCACACGCGCCGTCAACGAGATCGTTGCCCTTGTTGAAAGCAAAGAAATGGCTCGCAACGCCGTCCCCCCGACCGAGGTCACATCTGTGTCAGCCGTTCGCCGCCTACATGACGCAGACCACAGAGCATGTCGTAATGCAACCCCATGCAGGGAATCCCACAATTTACCTGATCGGTCAAAACAGTCGCGTTGTCCTCTCTGCCAGCAACTTTTTCAGCTCTACAAAAAAGGACCTCGTGGTTGGAATACCAAACCTTATACCTTGTGTATTGAATGCTACCGGTCACAGAAACGCCGAAGACGCCAACTCACTCATAAAGTGGGTCCTTCACCACCGGAACCAGGTCTACAAACTCTTGAAGTCACGTCGCCTGCTGACCCTCAGTTGAGTTCGATAAGAACAAATCACAGGCCAGTCTCGAGGCACAGGCCAAACAAGTGCAACACGCCTCTGTCTGCAGTACATAGAAATGCCACCATGCAAGGCCCCCATTATATATTCAAAGATGGACAGTGGGCAACAGCACGTATGAGAGAGCACCCCAAGGTCCACGTAACGATTTCAGTCGATCGCGCTCAGGCTCATGGCGAATCTACATCAGTCCGTGCTACTAATGTTACCGCCATCGCTGACACCGGCGCCCAAGTGAATGTATGGTCTCTGGACGAATTTGTAAAGTATGGCTTCCCATCTGACATCCTGACCCCTGCATCCAACCTGGTGGCCGCCAATCATTCCTCCATATCAATTGTGGGAGCGTTTTTCGCCATCATTGAAGGACTGTCGTGTCACGGTTATGTTGTGCAATGCCGGGCCATGGTCTACATTAGCGCCGACATTCAGACCCTCTTTTTATCGCACGGAACACTGTCGACCCTGGGGGTCCTATCACCCAGTTTTCCATCATTGGGAGAACATGCTTATGCTGAGACGCAGGAATGCGCTGGTGAACCTGCTGCCATCACTAATGCGCACCTCACGCGCACTGTTACTGGTGGCTGCGCCTCACCGGGCGATCAAAATCATTCTTGCACCTGCCCTCAACGTACTGCCGTGCCACCACCCCCACGTTCGCTACCATTTCGCTGTACTCCCTAAAAATAATGATCGAATGAAAACTTGGCTACTGGAGCGATACGCTTCCTCCACATTTAACACATGCCCGCATCGCCCTCTTCATTGCATGGCGGGACCACCCATCGAAATCCATGTCAGCCCCTTAGCGAAACCAAGAGCGTTCCATACCCCGACTTCTATTCCTCTACATTGGCAACAACAGGTCCATGCAGACCTCCTTCGGGATGAAGCCCTAGGAATTCTCGAAAAAGTCCCGCACGGAGAGCCTACTCAATGGTGCCATCGCATGGTGATTACCAGAAAACATGACGGTACACCCCGACGGACTGTAGACTTATCGCCGCTGAACAAATTCTGTCGTCGGGAAACATTCGCGTCGGAAACACCCTTCAAGCTAGCCCGTCGTGTACCAAGTAATACTTGGAAAAGTGTGACCGACGCTTGGAATGGATACCATAGCGTTCCACTACGCGAGTCAGACCGTCATCTTACCACCTTCATTACACCATTTGGACGCTGGCGATATACAAGGGCACCACAAGGTTTCCTTTCTTCGGGAGATGGCTACAATCGTCGTTTCGCCGCTATTTTGTCTGATTTTATGCGAAAGGAGCGATGTGTGGATGACACCGTGTTTTTTGACGAGAACCTAGAGGAACATTGGTGGCGCACCATCCAATTTCTTACTCTCGTGGGCCGCTCTGGTATCGTTCTCAACCCCAGCAAATTTCAATTTGCCCAACGGTCAGTTGACTTTGCAGGATTCCGCATTTCTGAATCATGTGTAGAACCCCTGCCCAAGTACTTGAATGCGATTCAACAGTTTCCTACGCCTAAGAACATCAAGGATATAAGAAGTTGGTTTGGTCTCATTAATCAAGTGGCCAATTACGCCAAAATTCGAGACTTGATGGCTCCATTCAAGCCGTTTCTCAGTCCGAAACGTAAGTTCGAGTGGAATGACAATCTTGATAAAGCATTTGCGCGTTCGAAAGATGCTATCATTGACGCCATACGTCACGGCGTAGAAATTTTCGATCCGACTCGACGTACTTGCCTAAGGCCGGACTGGTCAAATCGGGGCATCGGATACTTCCTGCTTCAAAAACACTGTGCATGCCCGTCCACCCTTCCAGATTGCTGTGCCAATGGATGGCGAGTAACTCTCGCAGGCTCTCGCTTTCTCTCGTCGGCTGAACAACGTTACGCCCCTATTGAAGGAGAAGCCCTAGCTGTAGCTTGGGGACTCGAGCAGACTAAATACTTTACGCAGGTCTGCGATAATTTAGTAGTTGTTACCGACCACAAGCCGCTAACGAAAATTTTCGGGGATCGAACTCTAGATGAAATCAGCAATACCCGGCTCTTCCGATTAAAGCAGCGCACTCTAATGTGGCGTTTTGACATTGCACACTTGCCGGGGTCGACTAATATTGCTGCGGACGCTGCATCGCGACACCCAGCCACATCAGAATTTTTTGCTACCATTTCGGGTGCCGAGCGTGATTCTATAGACTCTCTCGAAGAAGCCCTTCTTGCTTCGGTGCGGCAAAATACGCGTGATCAGTTGACTTTAAACTGGGATGAAATTGCCCGGCACACTGCCAGTGACGCTGCACTCAATGACCTACTCTCTCCCATACAATCAAACTTTGATGTAAACTTACCGCCGGAAGGAGGTATTCGTCAATACCTCCCATATCGCGATGGGTTTTACATATCTGACGGCGTTATTTTATACAATGATCGTGTTGTGATTCCGCCGCAACTCCGCTATCAAGTATTACGCACATTGCACGCCGCCCATCAAGAAGTGTCGGCCATGGAACGGCGTGCGCGAGCAACCGTTTTCTGGCCGGGGATGACTCAAGATATTCACAATATTCGCGATTCTTGTGCTCATTGCAACCGAAATGCGCCGTCGCAAGCCGCAACCCCCCCGTTGCCCTCCCACCCACCTACCACGCCCTTCGAAAAAATTTTTGCGGATTATTTTGATTACGCAGGACGGCACTTCTTGATCGTTGGAGACAGATTGTCCGGTTGGTCAGATGTGTTTGTTACACCTGCTGGGACCACCGTCACTGGCGCAAATGCACTTGTTCGCCTCCTTCGATCATACTTTGCCACTTTTGGAGTGCCTGAAGAAATTTCCTCAGATGGTGGCCCAGAGTTTACTGCCTTTGTCACACAGGATTTTATGCGCAAGTGGGACATTAAACACCGTGTTTCTTCCGCCTACTTCCCCCAATCTAACGGCCGCGCGGAGGTTGCAGTCAAAGCCGCTAAAAGACTTCTCATGTCCAATATTAGCCCTAATGGGGATTTGAACAATGATTCGTTTCTGCGCGCCCTGTTGCAACTGCGTAATACCCCGGATCCTGACTGCGATTTATCCCCAGCTGAAATCGTCTTTGGTCACCCTTTGCGAGACGCTTTTTCGTTTGTTAATCGGCTTGCTACTTTTTCTAATCGCTTTATTCGTCGTACTTGGCGCGAAGCATGGCGAGCTAAAGAAGATGCCCTTCGAGTTCGAGCCAAACGGACCAATGAAGCATTGAGCGCGCGTACACGCTCATTGCGCCCGCTGCGGTGTGGTGATCGCGTGTTCATCCAAAATCAAGGAGGCACACACCCACGTAAATGGGACAAAGTCGGCACCGTGGTCAAAGCATTGGACTTCGACCAATATAATGTTAAAGTGGGAGGATCCGGTCGTATAACCAGGCGCAATCGACGATTCCTTCGTATAATACCTGATGTTGCCGAGTCCCAGCAAACTTCTTCACCACCAACAGTGCCCCCCCAACATGAAACGCACGTTCAATACCCACCCTCCACGTCCACCCACGTTGCTGATGCAACTTCATCTGAGGCCATAGATCATGGGCAACCACAAGACGTCCATGATGTCGTACCTACAACCACACACTCCACATTTGTGACGGACACTAATTCGCAGGAGACTGACCCTGACACCCACGAAAACAACAAATCAATGATCCCTAGACGGTCCTCTCGCCTACGACGACCTGCTGACGAATTGGATCCGACCTCTGGTCAATGGGTGATCAAGGGATCAACTACATAACTATACCTGGCCGGAATAGTACGAACTTGGGGGGGATGTACAAATGCTTGATAGTTCGTACTATTACGTAACAATGGGGTTTGTTGTACAGTTGTGTTTTGCCTTGTCATTTGCCTGTACAATTGTGTTCAGACTCAGTAAGCTTAGTAGTGTTTAGCTTTGAGTCGTGTTATTATTTATTTCTTTTATTTGCAGACGAACGATTTCGTCATTTTCGTTTTGTTATTAAATTTTATATCATTTCGAAAATGAGTCACGTTCTTTTATTGAGCAATTGCTCTCGGAGCCTCGCTAATAATATTCCTTTGACGTCTTTGTGGTGGCATTGGTTGCGATGTGTACGAAATACCACTTGGGCTTACAACCCAATCATTGTCTTGCTCATCATCACTTTCTCGGTCCGCAGGTTCTTCCTCATTATTTGAACTATCAGATTCTCCTTTAACAAGCACTTCAACATCTCCTTCATCATCAACAGCAGTGTCTTCTTCTTCATCCGTTTGCAGTTCAAGCGAAACATTCTATCTCGATCACTTCCTCTTCTTCTTCTTCGCCATTCCTGTGATTTTAAACGTCCTCCTCTGAGATGTCAAGCAGAGTGCATGCATTGCGAAATGTCAATCGTCTATTCATAGTAGCAAACAACAGTTTTTTAAGTATAATATTTACAATTCTGTTGCAAAAATTAATGATATAGATTTTAAGTTTATTTCATCGCTTATTTTACACATCAACTCCAAATACGAATAAACGTCTAGCATACAACTAATGTCAGAATCTTTTATGTGAAAAGCTGCTTGGTGGCAAAAAACCTGTTAATAGCTGATAACTCAAATATGTCAGAGATATTATTATTGCGAAACAGTTTATAAGTTCGTGCTCTTATTAGCTAACTTTCTACATCTTCTTGCTGTCTAAGCAGACATTTTCTAGGCATGCAAAACAGTACAGCAGCAGACTTACTTTAGCTAAAGGCATCTGCCTTGCTAGATGTGCTTGCTTACTTATTTTAGAAGACCTGTTTAACTATCTGATCTACAATAATATTATTCGCAGACAAAGAAGGTATTCTAAACCTAATTCTGCCAAACATTGCATGCAAGCAATGGCTGAATTGCAGTGACCTGATTTACCAGATTGTTTTCGCTTTCTTGCTGACACTGCTATCTACTGTAGGTCAAAAAATCTCCAGTCGCTAGAGCTTTTTTCACAAAAGGTCAATCGATCTTATTTGCTTTCTTACCGAAATGTTTCGTTGTATCAGTATGCTTCATGTTGCTTTGCAATAAACTTTCATATTGTCTTATTTTCAGCAAAACAGAATGACTACATTTTGTAGTCAAACGCTCCTCAACGTAACTTTTTTGAAATACTCAAAAAATAAAAATGCGATCCAACTTTTTTTTACACACAGGAAACAACTCATAAAACCCTTCGTCATAGTCAAAGTACACCGGTATAGCTCCCCCACAGCAAGAACGGGCAGACTGCAAAGATGCGATGACTACAGAATGTAGTCAATCGCGCTTTTAAGGGTTAAACAGTGGTTTATTAAGCTTAATCAGCTGGCAACGCGAAATAATAAAAAAAATTTAGCAAATTTCATGTTAAGTTTAAAAAAATGCAATTTTTCTTAGACATAAAAAATTTTGCTAAAAGTCTAAAAGCACTGCTGAGAAAAGAGCTAAAAATTTTACAACACTTATTACTATTCTTATTTTATTCAGAAGTTAGCAGTAGTGATGTTGCTGATACAAAATTTAGTGTCCATAGCTCCCAAATATTTGTTATTTGTGACATTGCACCGCGCTGCTTAACAAAATTGTTACCAAAAGTTTATACCACACTGTCTTGCACTGCAAAATCACAAATTTAAATACAAATTTTTTGGACTTCTTTTTCATTTTTTTAAAAGATGTTTGATCAAGCAATACTCACTGTTGTAGTTATCAAAATATTTCAGAAATTCCAAGGCTATTGGCATAATCTTGTTATATCGTGGAAAAACACTTCAAGCACTTTTCTCTGCTTGGCATCACAGC